>JAHZMT010005267.1:0-13450 GCA_027743785.1 Sinhomidia bicolor
CTCTATCGGACTTAATATTACCTTTGGGTGAATATATATATATATTTAGTTTATATAAGCAAACCTAAAAAAATTATACCTAAATACCATTCAGCCATTGTCAAAAACATTTCTATATATAATTTTTAGAACGTCCTTTCTTGCTGCAAGTATTGTTATATTTGTGATTAAGGAACGAGAAACAAATTCAAAACATTTGCAATTTGTATCTGGAGTGAGATTTCCAATTTTCTGGCTTGCACATTACATTTTTGACAGCATCGTATTCGTAATTTCAGCGATTGCTCTCATGATAACGTTTCTGGTGTTCCAACAAAAAGACTTTAGTGCAGGCGAAATGCAAGGATTTTTCATGTTGGTCTTACTCTGCTACAGTTGGGGGGTGATCCCCTTGATGTACCTTTTTTCGTTCCTGTTTACGGTGCCTTCTGCGGGTTACACAAGAATGGCGTTTTTTAATTTTCTCACGGGAATGGCTACGTTTCTCACCGTTGCCATCCTGCAATTAAAATCTCTAAATCTGATACACCTGGCTGACTTTCTCGAATGGGTTTTCATGATATTCCCAAATTTCGATGTGGGATATTCATTAACTTCGCTGACACTGAATCGACAATTTCATAGCAGTTGTCCAATACTTTTTGAAACGGTTGACGCTGCAACAATCTGCAAAATTAAAGAATTTGCCGAGCATCCTTGTTGCGAATTCTGTAAGAAGTCATTTTAACAGTGCAATTAAAAACTTTTACTGTTTTTTATAAAACATTTATTTTGGAACATTTTAAACTTTGAATTCATTAGATCCAAGGACATATCTCAGTTTTAAACCTCCTGGAATCGGAAGACATATTTCATACTTATTTCTCGTTGGATTTTTTTCCTTTGCCTTGCTGTTCGTAATAGAATCAAAAATCCCTCAGAGAATACACTATAATATCGAGAGCAAGAAATACTATCCTAGCGACGTGGTGGACCTCAATGCATTGGAAGATGACGATGTTGCAGCAGAAAATACCCGAATTCGTCAAACTGGGATGGAAGAACTTTTTCGCACAGAAACAATGGTATTACGAGACTTGACAAAATACTATGGCCATTTTCTGGCTGTTGATAAACTCTGTCTTGGAGTTAAGCCTGGTCGTTGTTTCGGTACATTCTATAATGCATTCACTACATAACAAAAATTACTGTCTTTTATTTTAATTATTTATCAACAAATAATAAAAACAAAGGACAGAAATAGAAAAATGATTTAGGAAATAAATATTCAAACAAAATTCTAGGTCTTCTTGGTGTGAATGGAGCTGGCAAAACGACTACATTTAAAGTAATTTTAAGTAACTAAAATGTTGTATTTGAGGCTATAGCTATAAATATCAATAATTAACTAATAAATAACTTTTGCAAATATATTAATAATAACATGTTGTGTAGATGTTAACAGGGGACATTCCAATAACGTTTGGGAAAGCGTACATAGCGGGACGTAGCGTGAAAGCAGACGTGAAAGAGGTTCAAAAACTGGTCGGTTACTGTCCTCAGTTTGACGCTCTCATTCCAGAGTTGACTGGACGAGAGACAATTAGACTGTTTGCTAGATTGAGAGGAATTCCAGAAGCACAAATAGATTGGTTGGCCGATGACCTGGGAGAAAGGCTTTTGTTCAGGCAGCATATTGATAAACCCTGCGGAACTTATAGGTAAAAGCATTATCTAACTGAGCAATAGGTAAGAGATTGGTGTGAGATAATACTGATATTAAAAAAATGTTCAATCAGTGGAGGAAACAAAAGAAAACTTTCTACGGCGGTAGCACTCGTTGGAAATCCTCCTCTAATTTTCTTGGACGAGCCTACAACAGGTATGGATCCTGTGGCTCGAAGGCATTTATGGAATGCAATTATTAACATGAGGGAAAGAGGAGCGTCGGTTATTCTTACATCTCATAGGTATGAAATACAGTTATGTCAAAAATTCAAAATTTTCAAAGTTAGTAAATAATTTAAAAAGAAAAATTAAAATAGCGTGTGAAATTTTTAAAATCGTTTTCTAGCATGGAAGAATGTGAAGCACTGTGTACAAGATTGGCCATCATGGTTAACGGTAAATTTCGCTGTTTAGGTTCTACACAGCATCTCAAAAATAAATTTGGGGATGGCTATACCTTAATTGCACAGATGGAGCCGTGTTTGGAATCTGAGGACCGCCGGCTCACAAGAAAAGCAGTGGTAATGCAAAAATATAAGTAATCTCACTTTATAGCGTAATAAAAATGCAGCAATCTAAGTTTTATAAATCATAAAGGAACTTGGTAGAAGACGAAGTTCACTACTTGAAATTGAAAATCAACAAGAATGGGAACTTGAGTTACAACCTTTGCGTGCTTTTATTGAGGAAAGTTTTCCAGGTAATTGTTTTGAATAAAATAATATTGGATATTAAGAAAATAATATTAAAACTTTTTGTTTTGGTCATAAAAGGCTGTGACCTCAAAGAAGTTCATCCGGCGTACGTTCACTATCACATAAAAGAGACGGAGGGTGTCACGTGGGGTAAAATATTCGAGAAAATGGAACAAGCAAAGACCCTATTCAGACTGGAGGCGTACTCAGTCGGTCAAACCTCTCTAGAGCAAGTCTTCTTGAGTTTCACAAGGGCACAAGTGAATTAATGAGCCCAAGTAGAATCTCAATATTGCGCACTGTTTCTCGTCACTTATTTTAAAGCGTACTTTTTACTAATCAACTTTATTTTTGTGTCAAGCTGTCTGCAACATTGTAGTTGTTTGTATTTGTTGATATTGTGTTTTACATAAAGTGATGAATATAATATATGCTTAAAACGCTTTAATTGTAATGATTCCTAAGTAAGAAAAAAATATTATTCATATTGTGTCCATACAGTTCATAAACATAAAATTTCATTCTCACTTTTTATTCTACCTACTTACTGTGTTGTTGTAAGTTGTGGGACATCTTTGCAAGCATACTTAATGTGGAAATGTGGTCTTATGATATGATATACAGGATGAAACATAATATGAAAAATATTTTATTTGGCACACAATTTATCATGAGAATAACCCTTTGTACTTGTCATCACTTATTTTTTTCAATGATTGATTTCGTACAGCTACAGTTTCCAAATGGGACTAAAGAACAGACAAGTATGGAACATATTATTTTTGATGTACATATACATTTCATTGTTCTTACTTTTTCGTAATTTTCCGTTAGCTTGGAAATTCTTACGGATTTTCTGATTCTATCATTGACCACCACTACCACTAAGAGGTCGATTTTTTCCTGATGACGGTTGTTGTTCACAATGTGAACAACAACCGTCATCAGGATACAGCGCAGGATACATCAGGAAACATCAGGATACATCAGGATACATCAGGAAACAATGTTACTGAAACAGGAAATGTTACAGGAAATGTTACAGGAAACAAACTGAAACTGTTACAGGAAATGTTACAGGAATAGTTCACAACTGAAAGCTAGAGAAATAAAGTGTATCAAATTATGGCATCCATGTAGTACGCTTCAATTTCATCATGGTATAATTCCAACGAGCTAATACTTTTTTAATAATAAGATTTCTTTGGTTTCAACCGTTTCAACTGTGAGTGAACCTCAGGCCGCCTGACCAGCCTGATCATAGTTGGTCTGTCTGTCAATGTCATCAATTGTCATGTCTGTATAGGTAGTATCAAGATGATTAGATATTTAATTTACGTCTCCAATGCGATTCAATAAGTACAATAAATTATTTTATACAATGACGTATAATTCTACTCAGCGCAAAAGCAATTTGGCATCATCTTGCATTTCATTTCCCCCAATAAACAATGGAAGGAATCACAGGGAATCACTGACTGACTGACTACCAACGATCTACAAAGAAATATTTCTTTAAAAATCCTAGCTGACACACTTGGATATTTCCTGTTTGTATTACGATTTCTAATAGTTTTAACGAACTTTCAATTCAAATTCAATTTCAGTAAAACTTTTTCTAAATGTCGTTACACGTACATTACACTGAGGACTGAATTTTATTTTTTTTTGTAGGTGTTTTTACAAAGAGATGGGACAAAACGCCAAAAAGCTTAAATTACTTCTCTGGAAAAATTTTACACTTCAGAAACGAAATATAATTCAGACTGTGGTGGAAATTATTGTACCCCTCCTCTTTACATTTATTTTTATAAGTATTCGAGCCGCAATTAAATCAAGACCACACGATAAACCTACCATATATGAAGCATTTGATCTCAATGCAAACCTAGAAGCAACGGCCATACCCTTTTCGTTAGTTTAAACTTAATAGTGAATGCTTTCAAATAGTCACTATTGATGTATGTTTAGTCTCAATATTCTTACCATATTACATTTACAGAAAATATATACTCTACGCACCCAACACCGGAGATGCAAAGGACCTTATGGAAAATAAATTGCAATATTTGGCACAATTAGGATTTTTTAACTATACTAGTGAGTTTCACTGTTATTAAAGCAAAAGTAGTATATCAATGCTATTCATGGATAAATACTGTCACATCATACATATTAAAATGTACTATTTAATTCGTATTGACTAGTTGATGGCTTTCCAACCGAAAAAGACTTGACAAAAGCTTATAACAATAATAAATATAAGAATGGAAGGTACAAGTCAAATTTATCTCCGCAAGACATTGGCAAATATACCAATCCTGTGCTTGCTGCAGTGGTGTTCGACGATGCAGATTTCACAAAACCCAATATTAAAGTATGTACATGATATTGTTTCTCTGTACAAAAGTAGTCTTTTAAACTTGAATATGCGTACAAGTTCCGTTTTTTGCAAATTGTAGTACCGGATTCGTTTCCCTGCAACTTTACATGAGCCTGTAAGAGAGTTACGGAAGGATGGCTTGCCTCTAAAAGTACGTTGGTATACAGAGTTTCTCTACGAACTTTTTCCCTTGCCACGAGATAGAGAAAATTATGATAAAACTGCCTATGAAAAATTGCCACCTCAAGTCCAAGGGGTAATGAAAGTTCACAAGGAAAGTGGTGGCTTGCCCGGGTATTGGCGTGAAGGCTTTCTTTTTCTTCAGAATCATATTGAATTAGAAATTGTAAAAGCTAAAGCGAAAAAAGTAAATGTATCGGAAGAAGAAATAGACAAGTACATTGTCAAACTAAGTCGATACCCATATCCCAAATACACCGACGATAACTTTATTGTTGCTCTTCAAGTGCAATATGCAATTTTCATATTGTTGAGCTATATTTATCCAGTAATCAATATTACCAAGTCCATAGCCTACGAAAAGGAAAAACGGCTTAAGGAGGCAATGAAAATCATGGGTCTTCAGAACTGGTTGCATTGGACTGCCTGGTTTATCAAATCCCTTACCTTTCTCACAATATCAACTTTACTGTTGACAATGTTTTACAAAGTAAAATATAATCTTTTTATTCTTAGACAGCCATTAAAAATGCAAATTCTTCTAACACTTCTAACAGTATGATTGCATTTACAGATTCCATTCTTTGAAGGAAGGGAATCAATTTTAAAATATGCTGATGGAACCTTGCTATTTGTATTTTTCATGACTTATGTTTTTGCTACCATTGCCCTCGGATTTCTTATTTCAACGTTTTTCTCAACAGGTTCGTTCGTAATAGATACACTTTTTTACTCACGCAATAGTCATAAAAAGTTTCTTAACTTAAAGATTGTAAATTTTGTATTCATTCTATTCAGCCAATACCGCGTCAACGGCAGCCGGTGTTTTATTTTTCCTTACCTATTTTCCTTTCTTTTTCATGGTTCCTCGGTAAACTTGTTATTAACTTTTATAACGCAAGTTATCCATAAGTAATACTTTTGCAGATACGTTTGCTTTTGTAGAATCTGGTAATACGAATACTAACTACTTTGCTGGTAGGTATGATGGATTATCGAAAGGAGAAAAACTTTTAGCAAGCCTTTTCAGCAACACGGCAATGGCCTTCGGGTGTCAATTGATTACAAAGTTTGAAGGAACTGGATCTGGAGTTCATTGGAGTACCATTGCAGAGCCAGTCAGTCCTGACGATGATCTAAGTATGCTTGACATAATGTTAATGTTGCTGCTGGACGGAATCCTATATTTCCTACTTACTCTTTACATTGAATCAGTTCACCCCGGAGATTATGGAATACCCCTCCCCTGGAATTATCCTTTTACTGTTAGTGATTTATCAATCTGCTTTTCATATCTCAAAGTGATAATATAATTACTACTCATTTAGAAGTCTTTTGTATTTTGGAAACAATTTTTTTCAGAAATGGTACTGGCTTGATCTTCCACGTCCTGATAAGGCTACAAACGTAAAGAATGAAGAACCTCCTTGGGATGGTCGTAAGAGCAATGTTTTTGAAAAGGAGCCAAATGGATTTGCTGGAATTCGAATTCTTGGTCTCACAAAAATATTCGGAAAAAAGGTTGCTGTAAATAATCTCTATTTGAGCTTTTACGAGAATCAAGTGACTGCTTTACTTGGACATAATGGTGCGGGGAAAACAACAACCATGTCTATGCTGACAGGTCTGTTTTCTCCCACCAGTGGAACGGCGTTAGTTAATGGCTTTGACATAAGAAATGACATTCACTCAGTGCGTGGCAGCTTGGGACTCTGTCCACAACACGATGTTCTCTTTGACGAACTAACCGTTGAGGAACATTTGTGGTTCTTTTGTCTAGTAAGCAAATTAATTTGAAATAATTTTATTTTCATATAATGTGGACATACGGTGAAAAAATCTAATTTTTAAGTAAATCATGAAATACGTACATACCTAAGTGCATGTTTGACCCGTTTTCATGAAATTACAGTTGAAAGGTGTGTCAAAGGAACATGTGCCTGCCGAAATGGATCGAATGTTAGGAGTGATTATGTTAGAAAACAAGAGACACGCACAATCCCATACTCTTTCTGGAGGAATGAAACGAAAACTGTCAGTGGGCATTGCTTTAATTGGTGGCAGTAAAGTTGTATTATTGGATGAACCGACGAGCGGTATGGACCCAACTGCAAGAAGATCTACCTGGGATTTGATAACAAATGAAAAGAAAGGAAGAACTATTGTTTTATCGACTCATGTAAGTTGTTTAGAAAATTTCTAGAATGCGTTTTTCAGTATAAACATAATAAAAATAATTAAGATGTTTCTAATAGTTTATGGATGAAGCAGATTTACTTGGCGATCGAATTGCCATTATGGCAGAAGGACAGGCGCAGTGTTGCGGAAGTTCATTATTCCTCAAAAAAAGATATGGTAAGGACCAAATTTGTTTGAAACTTACTTCTAGCTTTAAGGATAAAATAGAAGCTGAGCATATAAATCATAATATCATTACAACTTTAAGGCGGAGGATATCATTTAATTATCGTGAAAGCTGCTGACTGTAAGATTGACAAGATTACAGAACTCATCCAGAAGCGTATTCCCGAAATTGTAGTAGACCAGAATATCGGTGCTGAGTTAAGCTACTCTCTACCAGATGAAAAGTCGTCAGTTTATCCAGAAATGTTTGAGGAGCTGGAAACCAAAAAGAAAGAACTTGGAATTGAAAGTTATGGTTGTTCCATTACACAAATGGAAGAAGTTTTCATGAAGTAACAAAATTTATTTATGCAATATGCAATTTTGTAGCACTGCATTTATTTCTATAAATTGACACAATGATTTTGTAGAGTTGGCGAAGAACTTGAAAAGAAACTACATGGAAGTGAGAAAATAGAACAGGTAGCCGATCACGTAAAGAAATCTTCCACATCTGCCAACGCTACGCGGGAGGTTGGTGATTCCCCTGATGTAAATAAATCTCCAACCCAAGCTAGTATAAAGTCAAGTTCTACCAAAGACGCCACGAATATCAATGATTTAAATACGACCGAAGAAACGAACTTTGCTAGTGGTTCAGATGCACATGCCCTTATGGAAGTAGAGTCTAAGCAAAAAGAGGAAGCTAGAAGTACAGGGGTTCCGTTACTTGTTCAGCAGGTAGGTACACAAATACCTATAACTGCACATCAGTGCACACGCAGGTGAAAAACATAATAAAAACATTTGCGACAAAACTGAAGACCAATTACATTGCGGTTTTTACAGTTCAAGGCCATGATGGTTAAAAAATATTTGTTCAGCGTCCGAAACAAAGTTTTCGTTATTATTCAAATAATTATACCAATTATATTTGTCTTAATCGCCATCATCTTGTATCGAACGTTGCCTGACATTGCACTTCCTAAAGAACGTGTGATTAATTTAAAAGTATGGCTATGTAATTTTATTTTATTAGATTTTAATTACTTAACAATAGTGAATTTTGAATCTTATTAAATATTTTTATCGTTTGGTCTGATAAAACCTGAAGGACTACCCGGAACCCACCATCGCAGCAGAGTGCAGAAATGCAGAAATTTGCGCACAATATAAGCAAGTTGTATCTAGCTCAAACTCAAAATTTGAAGAAATAAATTCCAAAAGAGATAAAAATTTCACAGACTTCATTCTTCGCAAGGTTAAACTCATAAAATGTCTACATTAATTCCTTCAATACTCATGTAAAAATGTGCGTGATAAATTACTTTTGACTATATGCAGTCCAGAGAACATTTACCAACTGTCAACTTTAACTACATGGTTGGACTTCAAGCTATTGACCTTACCTTGACTGGATTTTTCAATAATCAACCCTATCACACAGCCCCTCTTTCACTTAATCTAATATACAATAGCATTCTTCGCAAAGTGACAAATAGCACTCATTCTATTACAACTTCCAATCATCCATTAGAGTTTAAGGAGGAGGACAAGGTAGACAATTTACTTGAAACGGAGAATGAAGGGGCTTTTATTGGATTTACCACTTCGATTGGGTAAGCTATTAAGCATTAAATTATTTAGTACAACTCCCAGCTTAAGTATCTCATACTTGACTATTAAATATTTCACTTTTAATTCGATTGTAGACTATCTTTTCTTGCCGCAAGTTTTGTTGCATTTGTAATCAAGGAGCGAGAAACAAAATCGAAACATTTGCAGTTTGTATCGGGAGTAAGATTCCCAATTTTCTGGTTAGCCCATTACCTTTGGGATGCAGCCAACTATCAAATTGCAGTATTCTTGTTGATGATTACATTAGCGACTGGAGCGAGCGACTTCAAATCGGGCGAAATGCTGGGAAACTTCTTTCTTGTGATGTTTTGTTACGGTTGGGCTGTAATTCCTTTGATGTACCTTTTTTCCTTTATGTTCACTGTACCGGCTGCGGGCTACACAAAAATGACATTGTTCAACTTCCTTACTGGGATAGGTACGTTTCTTACCCTTGCCATTTTACAATTGGAAGCGTTGAATTTAGGAGATGTGGCCGATAAGCTTGAATGGCTTTTCATGCTATTTCCCAACTTTGACATTGGATACTCGATAGCACTGATGACCAAAAATCGGCACCTCAAGAATCTTTGTCCCGCCGTTGTAGACGGTTTTAAAACGTTTGCAACGTTAAAAACTAATAAAACAGTTACAACGAAAGCACAAGCTTGTGCAAATGATTTGTTCAAAGATCATGCATGCTGTACACGATGTAAGTTTGGGTATAGCATAAAAACAAAATACCTATGCAAGAATTAAAGTTCAAAATATGTGAGAATGGGTCTAAAACTTTTTGTTTTAGTTGATGTACAATATTTTGCGTGGGAAATTCCAGGAATAGGAAGACATCTTTTTTACTTACTGGTCATCGGCACCTTATCATTTGTAATCTTGTTTCTTATCGAATCGAAATTATTTGAGAAACTTAAATACAGAAACGAGACACAAAAATATGCAGAACGAAATCGCGGCAGGGCTCAACAGGACACTACTACTACTCCGGAAGATGGTGATGTTGTAGCAGAAAATGACAGGATTCGTAAGACTGAGTTGCCAGAACTTTTCAAAACAGAGAATTTGGTATTAAGAGACTTGACAAAATATTACGGCGGATTTCTAGCTGTTAATGAACTTTGTCTTGGAGTGCAACCCGCACAGTGCTTCGGTACATTGCTAATATTAACTTAGCGTTTTATTAATGTCTTATATTCGATCGCATAATTTTCCGTTAATAATACGTTATAAATCATAGGTCTTCTCGGTGTAAATGGGGCTGGCAAAACTACTACATTCAAGGCATATATTTTGACACATTATAAAAAAACTGATTAGTCGTTAATATAAAAAAAACGTAGAATAAAAAATTTTGCATTTTGGCAATTTATAGATGCTGACAGGAGATATTCCAATCACTGCAGGAAACGCATACATTGCCGGACGTAGTGTGAAGTCAGAACTTAAAAAGGTTCAAGATATGCTTGGCTACTGTCCCCAGTTTGATGCTCTGATTCCAGAGCTAACGGGACGAGAAACCATACGGTTGTTTGCTAGACTAAGGGGAATTCAAGAGGACAAAATAGATAAACTGACTGATGAATTAGGAATCACTCTATTATTTAGCCAACATATGGAAAAACCTTGTGGAACATATAGGTACTAAATTTTTATATAATTTACTTAACTGGCAAGGTGGGTAAGTTTATAAAATGTTGTAAGTATGTACATTTCCATTTACAAATTATTTTGATTGCAATTTTCAGTGGTGGTAACAAGAGGAAGTTGTCCACAGCATTAGCACTTATTGGAAATCCTCCTCTGGTGTTCCTTGATGAACCTACTACAGGTATGGATCCCGTGGCTCGCAGACATTTATGGAACGCTATTATCAGTGTCAGGGAGAAGGGAACTTCGGTTATTCTTACATCTCATAGGTGTGTAATTCTTTACACAAGTGTCTTACGCATTGTTTTAGCAAAATGGAATTCAGATCCTTAAACTGTTTGTTTAGTATGGAAGAGTGTGAGGCACTCTGCACAAGATTGGCAATTATGGTAAATGGCAAATTTCGCTGTTTGGGCTCTACACAACATCTCAAAAATAAATTTGGGGATGGCTATACTCTTATTGCTCAACTAGGAACAACTGATGAAGAGCAAGAACAAAAACTTAAGAGAACGTCTATTGTAAGTTTGCTGCAAAATTTTACTTAAAAAGTTTGATAATTGGTTTGCAAATGGAAAAGACAACGTAAAATTTATTTTATTTTTAAAAGGAACTCGGTGCAACCCAGAGTTCACTGTTGAAGGTACGTGAAGAATGGGAGCACCAGTTAGCCCCACTACGAGGCTTTATTCAGAAAAGCTTTCCAGGTAGAGTGTGGGCATAACTGGACTACTAGGTCATGGACAAAAAAGTTACATTACTTATTTTAAAATCTTGCTTTGGTCATGTGTAGGTTGTGAACTCAAGGAAATTCATCCTGCGTATGTGCACTATCACATTAAAGAAGATGAGGGGATTACGTGGTCCAAAATCTTTAAAAAGATGGAAGAAGCCAAATCACTATTCAAATTAGAGGCATATTCGGTCGGTCAAACCAGTTTGGAGCAAGTTTTCTTGGCTTTTACTACCGTGCAAGTTGAAAGTTTAGACAAATAGGGCAAGGAGGTTTTTATCTCTATGAAATAGAAAATGAATAATTCATATTTCAAATGGAACATGCCAAATTTGTTAATGAAGTACTACTACATGTGAATGCTATTTAATATTTTTTTTAAAAAGGGACTGAAATTCGAAATACAAACGCTTTGTATTAAATTCTACAGTTATTATTATTAGCCGATAGATGAATTGCAAAAAAATATTTTATTAAAACTTTCTTTTAAATATTTGTAAATTCGCTTTTACTGGCCACTTACATTTACTCAGGTGCTTATCATTACATTATTTTGCATAATATACAAACAAAACCAAAGAAATGACTGTGTTGGGTAATAAAAATCAAACTGGTCTTTACAAAGTGAGACAAAGCACGTTTGTGATTTAATAATGACTAAATATCTCCAAAGTTAACAACTAAATAATTTAAAACATTTTCAGGAAAGAATACGTTGTACTGACTTAGATCGACTGGAAAGTTTTTGAAAAAAGTAAATCTTTTATGACACGCCCACTATCTAACAAGTTTGTTGAATTCAATAAATTTTCACCGCATGTTGCGATTGACTGAAAACTTCATTACTAACAACTAACAACATTCTACTAAAACCATATAAACTCTTTAAAAGTTCTATAATCAGATCATTTACAAGCTCAGAGTCTAGCTAATTCTCAGTTACATATTTTTGTTTTTTATAGACCAGCATTACTTACGGTATGTAAAAATTTGTTCCTCTTCAGAATAGTTTGATTAGTTAAATATTAAGACTTCCTTATTTAAAATGGAATTATGGATTGAATAAACATTTCACAGTAGCAAATTGCCCTAGGCACATGTAATGGTGTCGTACTGACTGCTTATTTGAGTGAAACATAATTTGCAATATATTTACCTTCATTATTTTGTTATAACGTGTAAGGCTGTTAAAAATTCAAAGGTGAAAGTTTAGAGAAAATCGAAATGAGGCAAATTAAAGGATGTGATTTTTAGGAAATAACAGAATCGTTTGCATTGGACTTGTTGATCGCTTCAATAATTGCCAATTCCTTCTTTTCCTTGGCTTCGTTCCTCGCTTCGAACTCCAGACGTTTGGCAATAATTCGTTGAACAATTTTTTCCGTTGTCAAATCGGAACCAGAGTCAATGGTTTGAAAGATCCCACGCCGTTTGGGTTCTGCGTATGGGTCCTATATACAAGATATTTAAATTTGTTCTTTTAATTTATAGACTTCTCATCCAGCAATTATTAGTGGTAAATACATTTAAATCTTAAAGTTTGAAATATTTAAGTGCATACCTCTCCAGAAATGGGATCATTGGGTGGATGAGCTTTTCCATGAGCGACAACTTTAACTAACTCCATCAACATAGACATTGTTACAGTTGTTAGCTGATGTTTTACAGACAACCGTCGTGTATGTAATGCATATTAGTGTATTGTATACCTGTGGTTCTTTGCCTTCAGAAAATTGCTGAATTTTCCTCGTTGTTGGCAAAAACTGAGACATTCCTGTCCACGGAGACCTTGCTTGAGCGTCTGTGGCCAGAGTGGAGGAATGGCCGTCCTGATCAACCGTGTACTCCTTTTCGCCTCTCCGGAAATGGGAACGAGTGAGCAAAAGCATGCGTCCGACTAGATCAGTAGTAGAAACTCCTTGTGTTCTTTCAACTTCTTTGTAACGACCAGCGTCTTTCACCTAAATTAATACATATTAATAATAATTATTATGTATATACATTCATTCGGGCATTTTCTCGAGCATTTTATTGTCTTAAACTAATTTTATGGTTTTTACTAGTTGATAAGTGTCCAACCCCTCTGCAGTTGTGGTGATGTCATTTCCGTGAACACAAAAATCACAGTTG
>JAHZMT010005268.1:0-13992 GCA_027743785.1 Sinhomidia bicolor
TAAGCTTATCTTGAGCTTATCTATTGACGTCTTCGCAACTTACGAACACTCCGGCATGTTCGGTTTATTACTTCATATTTTGATTAATTCCCACTAATTTATTAACTTACTTAATAACCGCATAAGTTACTGCAAAAGTGCAAACAACTCAACACTGTTGTCATTATCATTCAATTTTATCCACATTACTAATATAATTCACATATCTATGCAATTTGTTATTAATTTTTTGTTTAAATTTTATGTGTTATCTACAACTGTTAAGATTCTTTAAAAGACAAACAGTATTGATAAAATCCTGAAAAGTAACACCCGACACGTTGCTCTTACTACGATTTTTTTCAGTAGTTATGTGTTCCGGTGAATTAGTAAATTTTAAAAAAATATGTAATGGCAATAACATGGGCAATATGAATACAGCAAACTTGCTGACCGATTTTACACTAAGTGTTACAACAAAGAAGTCGGGCAGTATGCTTTTAAAGTCTATGAATCTCTTTTTATAAAACATTTGCACTCGCGTGCAAACAGTCATTATAAACATGCACATAGGCAACTTCTTCTCAAGGTCAACAGGTAAATACTGTGTCATTAATCGGAAATATCGTACAGTATTGTATCACGGGTCTACCAGTCTATTAAGCTCGCTTTTCTGCAGGCTTACAATAATAGTACTGTAAAGCTGGATGAGCCAGAAATCAACTGAGAATTTGTACCAGACTGCCATTATAATTACCTCAATTATTTTTTTCTGGACTCGACTGCTTTTGCAACATTATTATCCTCACATTTTCTTTCATTCCTTCTCAGTCAGTCAGCATAGCAGCAGCAAGCAGGCTCTCCTAAAGCTTGCAGACTATTCAACGTCGATTATTATTCGCCATGCATTTCTGACATGGGTACTAAATTGGAATGCTCGTTTTCTGTTTAAATCACTTTAAAATAGTTTTTTGTGATAATCTGGTAACTTTTATTTCACCTTGACTGCCATGTGCATGTTCTGCTGATTGTTGATGCTACACACAGTTGGCAAATGTGGCAATGCTGTAAAAACTGTACTGAATTTGATATTTGATTTGAATGAAAATTTTAAAATCCATTTTTGCCCAAAATGATTGATGTAACAGTATTACTAATAACAGCCGTAGTTGGCGTAATTGTCTGGTTGCTGGTCGACTCCATCTTCAATTTAAGATGGAGAAATCGTCCACCTGGTAGGTAAAATTTTATATTCACAGTTTTTTTAATTTACTTTTTTTAACATTATTATTTTCTAATTTTTGAAATTGCTGTAGGTCCACCTGGACTTCCTATCATTGGAAACATTCATCAGTTGTCGAAAGGACCTTTGAATGTAATACAAAAATGGAGGGAAGTCTACGGTGATGTTGTAGCAGTGCGATTTGGACAATACAATGTTGTCATTTTGAGTGGATTTGAAACAATCAAAAAAGCCTTGGGTATGTACGAGTTTTCTGGTCGTCCAGCCATCAAGTTATTTTTAGCGGCCACCAACGGAGAGAAAATAGGCTTTACTTTTAACGACGGGAAAGACTTGTTCGAGCAGCGTCGGTTTGCATTGAAGAATTTGAAAGAATTTGGATTTGGGAAAAAATCCATGGAGTCTATGATTCACGAAGATATCGCTGAGCTAATTGAACATTTTAAGGAGCAAGAAGGTCGTCCTTTTGTGCCGCACAGAAAGTTTGCCACGGCAACTTTTAAAAGCCTTTGGAATGTTATCGCCGGGGAAAAGTTTTCTTATGGAGACCCAAAGTTTCAAGACGTGATGGACGCAATTAACAGTGACGCCAGTGAAAATTCTCTTGCAAGTGCGTTATTCTTCTTTCCGCTCCTTATTGATCTATTTCCAAAATACACAGGAATGACAAAGTTCAAGGGGGCAGTTGCAAAGGCCAAAACATTAATTGAGAGTTATATCAATGAGCACCAAAAGACATTCCAGAAGGATAGTGCGAGAGACTACATTGACGTTTATTTGAAAGAAGTCAGTGAGACGACAGACACCAGCAGTTCATTTTACAAGGACAGAGGATGTAAGTTGTGCATATACAAAATAAATTTTTAATAAAATTTCTTGCTAACAATAAAATGGATAAATGAATTCCAATAAAATGGTTGCAAACATTAGTGAGGAATCTCACAATGGGAACAATGAATCTCTTTGCTGCTGGATCTGACACCACCGGAGGTATCTTGGTTTGGGCTTTACTCTATTTAATTAAGTATCCCAAAATTCAGGAAAAACTTTACCAGGAGATTTGGTCCGTTTGTGGAAACTCTCGACTGCCATCATTGGAAGATCGCGAAGCGTAAGGGAATCTTAAAATCGAGAGATATTTATTTTTTAAATTAAGAATTCATTGGATTTTTGTAATTTAAAGATGCGTATACACTTGGGCAGTCATGGAAGAAGTGTACCGAATATCTTCACTTGCCCCATTGTCATTGCTTCACAACACCATGTCTGACGTGACGTTCCAAGGTTATTTTATCCCCAAAGACACTATAGTGATTCCTAACTTGTACGGTGTACACTTTGACGAGAAAGTTTGGACTAATCCCAAGGAATTTGCACCAGAAAGATTTCTAATGAAAAATGGAGATGGAAAGTTGGTAAAAAATACAAAGGCAGGACCCGTCGTAGCATTTTCGATTGGAAAACGAGTCTGTCCTGGAGAGGTTCTTGCGAGAAATAATGTGTTCCTCTATTTAACCAGTCTAGTTCAAAAGTTTGAAATTACATCAAACCAAGAAATGGACCCTGAGGCAACTTCGCCAGGTCTATTAAGGGAGCCACAAAAGTTTGACATTGTTTTGAAAGAACGATAAGCTTAATTCGCTCACTTATTCCTTATTATAAAACTAGTGAATTTCTTTGAAAAAATAACTATTGTACATTTTACAGCGAGTCAGTTTATTGAATACGAATCGAGCATGAAGATTACTATTAGTGAAATCATTTTTGCTACCCGACCGAATACATCCAGGCAATTGTAAATCGCATTTTATTTTTTATGCGCCAAAATGAATTGGCAAACACACATGATTTTTACCTTGCTATATAGTGTCTATTGTTATATGGTTCTCTTTTTATGCTGAATCCCTCATCTGAAATTTTGTCAGTTGTCATGACAAATATTAATAAAATATAATTAAAACTAATAAAACGAAGTGAGTGATTTTATTGATAAGCTTTTTTTGCATCTTTTTTACATGATATGAAAATAATTGAAAGTTTATAAGATATTTTAATTGCTTATGTAATTTTTTCCAAAATGCAATGTCAATTACACGAAGAACATCTTTGTCATATTGTCATTAGTAATAGCATGCAAATTGCAAAGTAAACATGTTATAGGATATGGTTTGGAAATATAGTGCTAATATAGTAAACAACTTATCATAATTATAGTAATTTAAGGATTTAATAATTCAAAACTATTTTGTGTAATGTAAAATACTATTTTACCCATAAAAATTTGCATAACATTTGATTTGCTTCAAATATTTGACTATATACTTGTAACTTGTATTTCATTTCTAGCAGTTGTAATTTCAAAGTAATTTAAAATATTTCAAAATAAATAAAACAAAGATGAGCGTGTTTATTAATGCAAAAATATGTATGTTTATGATTTTGAAATTTAAACTATTAGAAATGAAATACAAGTGAAAAGTAGATATTTGAAGAAAAATTAAATGTCGTGCTAGCTTTTATAGGTAAAATAGTATTTCACGTTACAGAAAAATGTAAAAGTAATTCCCACCTTCGGATATATTATCATCGATTTCATTTACGACCTAGCAGAACCACAAATTTTTAAATAGTAGCCACATCTTATCAAAACACTTGCTGGAAATAGGCATTGGAATTTTATTTCCATGTACATGTAAAGGATAATTTTTAAGACGCGTTGTTCCACCAGTTAAGGTTAAAGAAAAGAGTTATATAGTAATAACTTTAAATTCGCTACAATTAAAATGATATTTCAAAATATAGAAATCTTTATAAAACTTTTTATAAAACTTTTTATTTTATAAAGTTCATACATTTTAAAATTTGCTTCTACTTTGATATAGGATAAAAATAATTAATGGTTTCTATAATTTCATTAAAAATTTTACAGTAATTTCATCATTTTAATTTAATTTTTATAATTTAATATTTTTACAATTTTAATTTGATTTCTCTATGCTAATATGTAGTTATAATAATTTGGGTATACATTTCAAAGATTCAAAAATTACATTATCATAAACCATATCACAACTAGGAATTATTCAATTTATTGAATGTTTTATGTAATCGAACAGTATTATTTATGCTCAACATTTTCAATATAAAAATGATTTGTAGAACAGTATTACGTAAATGTCTCGTGTATTTCTTAACCTAATATGGGCTTTTCTGCCAGAATCACAGCTTAATTATTAAAATTAAAATATTTTGTATTGAGTTAAAGTTATAGTTGTTATTTTTTGTTATAACATTCAATATGAAGGCGTTTCTAGTTTAATAAACATCCAATCCAGGTACCTTAAATCCACTATCCCTACCAAAAATAACTTTAAAATGTTAAAAGGTTAAATGTACAACCGTAACCTACGAAATAAAACCATACAGATGTTGAAATTATTTTAAAAAATAAAACAAGGACTCATGCCAAACTTTTTAAAAATTTCTACCTTATAAATACATGAGAAAATATTAATAGCAATCTGCTCATGTTGTCTGCCTCTCATAGTTGCAGTTGTCATCATTTAAAACGGTCGTCGAGTAGATCTTTAATAAATTTCTAAAAGTTAATAAACTTTTCAGAACCAGTGAAACAAATTCTGGCTTCTTCATACTTGTTAAAACTAAGTAAAATCAAAAACTTTTCAAAATCAAAGAAAGCACAAATCCGCCTTCTTCTTAAAACCTGCACAAACTCAAATTATAAAATTTTATTTAAAAAAATATTTCTTCGCAAAGTAGAAAATTAAATCAGAATGCTGACTGAACGTATGAAAAGGCACATAGCCATCCGACTAGGGCCCTTTGTTCGGTTCACAATTTCCGGAGGCTTCTACTGGGACAGTACAAAAAATTGTTTTGTTCAAACAAAAACTTATAGTTACTGGTGTTGGATTGCTAGCTACTGCATGGGACAAGTTGCTCAACTTTCTCTCGCATTCTACTTGTTCCACAGAGTTGTCAACTCAGATATTGAGGAAGAAGAAGGAAATGTCGTCGGCACAGGTCTTGAAAGTCGCGCCACAGTTCAAGTCGTATTCACTGGCATTGTCTACTGGACCATGGTGACTTGCATACTGGCAGCAGGTGACATTGCCATACAGTATCTTGATGAAATGACAGAGTGTATCAACCAGGCATTTAATTTCGACTCAAATATTAAATCTCGTTTAAGCACTGCTCAAGAGGGGTGCGATTGGTATACTGCTAAAAACCGCATTAGGCTTGCATCTTTTGATACATTGGTTAAATTCATCTGCTATTTTCCTTTGTGCTTACCCGTTTTCTTTTGTCCATCTTTATTTCATCCTCTAGACCCTGTACATAACTTAGTTAAAGACGTGTTGGAAATTGATGTGAAACCCAATTCTTACTTTAGCTGGATCCTTGTTTCCCTGGAATGGTGGGGTGTGTATGGGTTTGTTGGTATAGTTATTTCTACTGTTCTTATTGCAACCTGTGTACTGTTTAATTCTCGCTGCTGGATAACAATTGCGATGCCCTCGCATCGATGGAGGCCCGTCTACAAGTTTGGAGCAATGTATATTCACACCGATGGTGTTGGGCTGGTCGCGGAAAAAACCATAGTTTGGATATATCGATGTCTTCAAATACAGGCAAAACTTTTCAACGTGTGGGCGGGAAAAGCACGGTTGGCTTATCACAGTATGGCTTGCTTGATAGTTACAGTAATTTGCGGCTACGCTCTAATCAAAACAAGCTCGGAAAACATTGAGGATGGATCTGCAGCGTCGTACTCTCTTGTCGGTCTATCCTTCGTAGCATTTTTCCTTGCTGTCATGGTCTTCTTTTTAGAATGCGAGCTGCTTGATGGGATGGAGTCATTGTGGAAGGCATTTAGAATTAGGATTTTGCATGGTTGCGGACGGAGAAATGCGGCATATAAGGCCGCAAGATCTTTTCGGTCTGTTACTCTCCGCTGCATTTATCCATTTTGTAATGTGAATCGAAGCACTTTTCTGGAATGGGGAAATGTTGCCATTGATTTTCTTTTTAATTTATTAGTTTCGTTTTGAGATCATTTTGCATTCAAATGAGACACTTGGGAGTCTGCTTGTAGCGAACGAGATAGTACTTACATTAAAAAATCGACTATATATGACCGTTGGTTAAAATTCTTATTAACTTCACTTATTTGCACGGGTTCTATGTTGATAAACTAATAAATTGATTTTGTGTAATATTTATCTATAAACCTATTGTTTTATTAGCATTCAAAATAATAATTTCCTTTTAGAAACCAACCATTAGTTATTTGCTAAAACAGGAGCAATAAAAAATAAAGAAAAAAATAAACTCTAAAATTGGTTTGCACATACAGAAATCAGAAAACAAGCATACTTTCAAATAAGATAAACCAACCGTTCTTATCAGTGAATCTAAAAATGCCAAATAATGTTGGCAGCAAAAAGTAAGCAATTGAAATAAGAGTTCCACTGATCATTGAGCCAACCTTTCACCAACACAGTAAAAAAATCTTATTAATATTGATTTACTGCTAACTAACTGAATTAAATATTTGTAACGTTTTCAGTATTTTGAGTTTAGTATTAATTTTTAGGTAAAGTTTTGTTAACATTTAAAAAATAAAGCAAACACAAGATCTGCTTTTGAATGTGTAGACAAGATAATCATTTTAATGCGATAATTTGATCATTTTGCAAAATAATTGGAATCTGGTGCTGAAATTGCATGCGTATTTTATAAAGTCCATATTCCTTAGTTATTAAATTCCTTTTTTTTAGAATAAATTAAAATTTAGATAAACTCGTCTCATAAGACATTAACTTTGCTTAAATTCATTTACTATAACATATATAGCATATATAGCTATACGTAAATGAACATATTTGGTTCTACTACAGCATACTTACCGTAAGAATGCATACGACTTCTAACTTGTCTTATGTAATATTATATTAAATACATTTGGTATCAAACTATAATACGAATTTTTCTAAGTTAAACTTATTTATGCCTCTGATCAGAGTATGCGTCTTATTGGGAATTCATTTTAGCAAAATGGATTTGAAAAAGTTAGAAATGAAGTTTTAAAAATTCTTTTAAAAATTTGCAATTTATTAGTTCAATTATGAATATTTAAAAAAAATTATTTTAAGCATCAACTTTTCCAAACAAGTTCTTAAGTACCAAGGACATTTATATCCAATTTTCAAGGATTCGATTAATAGATTATCATGCTTCCGCAATGTACACTTGAATCCCAATTCGAAAAATTTGGTCTTGTCAGTAAATCTAATTTTAAAAGACTATTAAAATATTTAAGTCGGAATTGGTTTTTTATACATTGGTACATTAAAATATGTGTAATGGTAGACCAAAGCAAACGAACGAATCAAGATAATCGAAGACAAAATTAATAAATAATGAATCCCAATTCGAAAAATTCGGTCTTGTCAGTAAATATAATTTTAAAAGACTATGTATTAAAATATTTACTTAAGTCGGAATTGGTTTTTATACATTGGTACATTAAAATATGTGTAATGGTAGACCAAAGCAAACGAACGAATCAAGATAATCGAAGACATAATTAATAAATAAATACAGGAAATAACTGTTTCAAATCTACTTAATATTTTCTATTAAAATTGATTTGTGCATTAAGATTGCCTCCAACGGTTTTTAGGGTATTTGTTCTGGATGCTTCTTTACGCAACTAAAAATTCAATAAAATTTGAAAAACACTGTTATCAGTATAATGTTTAATGTCTTTCAGTTTCGGTTAAAATAGAGGCTCTGGCAGTTTTATTTTAATAGCCCACTCCATTTTCAGTCATTTCCTCTTAAGAATAAAAAAGAACCGTAGGAAATGAAAACTTTAAAGTCCCATCTTAAACATTCAAGAATACTACTCAGGAGTAAAATTGTAGAAAGGACTTTTTGCATTTCTTGGTTACATCCGCAACCCATCCCAATTTGAAAGGAAAGCATTTTTTAAACGTTTCTTCTCTATAATATGCCGCATGTTTTTTAACCAAATTCATACTTTAAAATATGTTGTTTTACTTTCATATCCCGGGCAGCGTATGTTTTGAGACTTAAGAGACTTATTACTACAGTGGCAAAGGTGATGGCATATTGAAGAAGTCGGATACTTATAGAAAGAGCTGTAGTTGACCACTTAAAACAAAAATTAAAAACCTCCGTTTAGCAATCAGAGCAGACAGAACCCAAAGTGAAAAGGAAGTTTGAGTGAATAATTGACAGTTTTAGTTAAGTTAATAGGTTTGTAAACATACTATCATGATTTAGGAAAAACTTGAGTTTCCTGAAGTGCGTTGATCGGAAAGTAAACAAACCACGAGCAAGAAGAAAGTAAAAGAGTAAAACCTATTTTCATTTTCTGTATCTTCGCCTTTTTATCGATTTATATTAAGTTATCGACTCGTCTTGGAAGGTGAGTCACTAACTACTAAAAGAAGCATTGAGAATGGTTCATGTACATGTGTATAAATATGTGTTATGTACTAATAATTTGCATAAATTGGCGCTCTATTTTGTCCCTGTTGTTTTGTCCTGTGTATACACAAATACGATTTCACTTTATGATTAAACGAAAACGTTATTATTTCACTTTATTTTTCATCAGAGTTAAGTTTTGAAAAGTTGCTTAGCCATTTAAAACTGAAACTTTTTGGAACATTTTAAATTCATAGGTCGTCTGTTAGAGAGCAGTGAATTAGAGCGCTATCTCGTTGAAACTTGTAACCCCAGTCGCAAACACTCAACCTTTGACAACACAGGCATGATGTCCTAATTACCAATCCATTCTGCTGTCGGTGAATACATCTAATTATCAAAATGCTAACTGAGTACATGAAAAAGCATATTGCAATTAGGCAGGGCCTAATTGTGTTCTGCACTAGTTCCGGGGGCTTTTTATGGGATGGCAAAAAGAATTGCTTTGTAAAAACACCCTTACTGCATTACGCGGGTTGGCATGCCACCTACTATAATGAACAGATTTTTCAACTTCTACTCGCAAAGTATATCTTGGACAGAGTTTACGGCTCCGATATTAAAGATGATGCTACAATACCCTACGAAGACAGAAACATATATATGCTGACCACCTTCTATTGTCTTTTCTACTGGATCATTATGACTGGTGTACTTTCAATTTGCTCCTTTGTACTTCAATATAATGACGAGTTTCTTGAATGCATGAATCAAGCATTTACTCTCGACAACAATATAAGATTGCGGCTAGAAAGACTTCCGGAGTGGAACATTCTACAAAATGATTCTCAGCCGACGGCGTATGATAGGCTGGTTATGCTCGTTTGCTATCTTCCCCTAATCTTTCCTGTACTCATATGCACAGGTGTATTTCACCCTTTAGATCCGATCAATAACATGTGCAATGAATTTTTGGAAGTAGATCCAACACCAAATTCTTTTTTGGGATGGTTTCTTGTTCTCGGTATATGGTGGGTTGTGTATAGCTATGTAGGTCCGGTTGTCACAATGATTCTCTGCTTGATTAGTGCGATTTTCAATTGTCAACACTGGCTAACACTTTCAATGCCCACTGACGACTGGAAACCTGTCTACAGTTTGGGGCGGGTTTACATATCCACAAATCATCTTGGAAATGTTCCTGAAAACTGCATTGCATGGATACATCGCACTCTTCAACTTCAAACAGGTTTGGTCAATGTTTGGGCCGGAAAAGTTCGCATGGCATATCACAGCATGTGCTGTTTAATGCTGGCTGTGGTCACTGCTTACTTTCTTATTAAGAAACGTGACGAGCTGTTGGGTGATAAATCTCTAATGTCGTATACTGTTGTGGGTCTATTTGTGGGTGCATTTTGTATTGTTACTGCAGCTTTCTATATCGAGTGTTATTTGGTTGAATGGATAGATACACTTTGGGAGACATACAGGGATAAGCTTGTCAATGGCTGCGGAAGAAATTGCGTGGCTTACAAGGCAGCGAGGGCGCACCGCCCCATAACCGTACTTACT
The DNA here is from genome assembly GCA_027743785.1 of Sinhomidia bicolor. Lineage (NCBI taxonomy): Eukaryota > Metazoa > Arthropoda > Collembola > Entomobryomorpha > Entomobryidae > Sinhomidia > Sinhomidia bicolor. The sequence goes on from JAHZMT010005268.1 coordinate 10,277, forward strand.
ACTCATCCATATTGTAGACTTAATAGAGGCACATTTCTTGAGTGGGGTAACGTTGGTATCGATTATTTAGTTAATTTGTTGGTAAGTTATTAGTATGCTTTAAATATGGGCAAATAATGGTGGCATACGAAATCTGTGTCTTTATTCTTTGTAAAAAGCACTGTAACTATTACGTTGGTAAATCTTATTCGAGTAATTGCATCAACCAGTTACTCTAAGAAATGTTATAGCAATTATTCTAGTGCATGTATTAACTATTAATTCTAATAAATATAATAATTATTTATTCTATTCAGTTTTTTAGATAGTTATTGTAAAAAACGAACGAAATAATTATATCAGTTTAAGTATTGGTTACATATTCTAAAATCTACTAGTTTGTTATTCTACTGAATCTATTATGTATTGGTAACTTTAAAAAACTAATTAAAATATATGTTTCTGGTAGTTAAGTAGGTAGTAAGTAGTTTCCTACTTAACATGAGTTGAGTAGGATATTATCTTGAAAATTTAAGAATCTAATTTTAGATACAAAAAATAATGGGAGCAGATAATATGCATAAATCATCTAAATAATATAATATTACGTTTATTCAATCGTACATAGGGATGTATTTAATAATTTAAATAAAATAGATATATGTGTCTACTGTTCGTGCAATAAGTGGTATTTCTAGGTACTAACAAAGAAAGTAAGTTGCATGAAACCTGTATGTGCACAAATTTGAAACGAAAAACATACTGTACAACCATTCTCTCGAATAAAAAATATCATAATACATTTTGTGCGGTGGTTTTAATTCATTTCATCCAACTTCACATGCAGTTATATAACGTTTAATCTAATACTTAACACTTACAAATCCTGTTGAAGTTTTAAAACTGTCCAAAATGTTTGAACTTTGTCAAACAGTTATTGGAGTTTAGCTTGAAAGACAAATCATGAAGTAGGTCAAGGTAACACTCATTATCTGCAAAAACCCAAATGAAAACTTCCAACATTGTCACTACTATTTATTATGACTACGAATTTTCAAGAAAAAAGCTTACATTTGCTAGCATTGCGTACGTAATGGGAAATATACTGGCAGCATGAATTGAAACTGTGTGGTTGTCAACTTCATTAATGATTAGCGTTAGCTCGTCACTTGAAATGTGTTTCCGGTTTTTCTTGTCTGACAACCAGAGTTTAAAACGGTTCATCTGCAAAATTCAAAAACGAAAAAAATTGTAAAAATGCATTTTGAGCGTGCTTTAACAACAAACAATAAAATACCGTCTGCGGAATGTCTGCTGCATATAAAAGAATAGTGCACGCGTTTGTAAGGTAAAAAAGTAACATGATTTTGTCCATCAAAATATTTTTCTGTCCATTTTCAACAAATATTTTATCCATCGATGTAGAGTAAAATAGAATAGCGTCAAGCATGTAAACCAAGAATAGTGCACCTGTCGCGTTACATATGTGTTCAGAGAGTTCTTTTAGGTCCTCGTAACTTCTTGCAAGTAGCGACCAGGCACGATCATTCACGTCTTTTGAATTTTCAAGCATCTTTAGAAATCTTTTAGTGTAAATCCTGAGGTTTAGTATAACTAGCAGCGTAATTGTTTCCGTACCAACTGGCTGTAACCGCCTAAGTTAATAATACTTGTTTAGATTTCCTTTAAACGTTATAAATAAATGACTTCAACGTAATTACGGCTAAATGAACGTAAATAATTAGTACTTTGGAATGTATCCCATAAATGAAATAAAACTGACAGTATGATCAATCAACGAGTAATGTGCAGTTTCTTCCGATTTCAGTAAACCGTTTGCGTCAATTGACTGCTTCAACAGAAATATAGTTCGCCCAGTGTCAATTCTTTTTGCCCACCACTCTTTCATTGACCAGACTAGCATTTCTTTTCCGTGTCTATCCAAACGCATTTCGATCCATATTCTTCTCAGCGTACACAATACATTTAAGCAAGAAAACATAATGGCAACGAAATCATCTAAACTCATTCTTTCTAAATTTTTAAATTTAACAACTTTTATTAAATATTTTGTGCTTCGAACTTGAAGGAAATTTATGATTTTAAGAAAAATATCACCACTGCACCAAAATGTTTTCCAGTAAATAATTTGGATTGAGTTTGAACAAATTGAAAACATTAGATTTAGAAAATAGTTAGGGTTTCCTGTAATGTCTTGTTTAAAAATAGCTTGTGCTGGGGTTAAAATCCAAAATAGTGACGAGATGGTGAATGCAACACACACTGACTTTTGAAGCGGGTTTGTTTGTAAAACATAGTGATTGTTCTTTGTTTTAAATCGAAAGGGGCACATGCCGCTGTAGTAGGCAATATCAAAATAGACTTTTAAGTAGTGACTCATTGTGTTTTTCAGAAATTTTTAATTAAACATTTAAGTTCGGTTCAATATAAAAATTTACCAGAAGAATCTTAAAAAATTCTTTCAAAATGCATATATAGTGCTGATATAATTTTTACTTGAGTATTTACTGAATTTATAAATTATTTTAATGTCCGCTTGTGTAAACATTTTGATTAATGAAGCAAACACTTGCACTTTTGAAAGAGCAGTGCAATAAATTATTTTAATGTAGTCATTTAATTGCTCGGGAAAAGTCAGAACTAATCGCTAAATTTCAATGTGTATTTAATTAAATGCAAACTCATTATTCAATCCAAATATATTACTTCAGTGTTGTCCTTGTTTAAGTAGACGCCAAAATTAGTATTTGCAATCACATTAATTTTCAGAATAACAGCAATCCAATCCCATAAATGGTGTCGTAAACTTTGCGTTCACACTATTTGCTTAACCATCACCTCTACTATAATCCAATTATTTAAACTCACCTTTTCAACTATTGCTTCTATTTCCGAACCATTTATTTGAATTTTATTTTATCATTTGGATTTATTCAGGATATGTATATACTTTTCAGTTAGATAATTCAGTAACAATGCTGTTGCCGTATACAGCAGCAAAAACAAGAAGCTAGGAAAATATTCTATTAATTACTTAAGCACTTTCTAGATTAAAATTACTTAAGCCTATACAATTGATTGAGTCATTGTTGTACTGAATTATTCAGTACTACAAATATTCAATATATTTTAGATGTTCTTCAGTTCAGCAAGAAATTGTCGTACTTCTAAAAACATGGTCGTTTCTCTGTCCTAGCAATTAATCATATGCCCAAATTAACTGATTAGTATACATATTCAAGGAAGACTTTAAATAAGGTTGTATTTTGTTAAAGTTCCATTTTATTAATCATATTTTATTAAATATCCATTAAACAAGGTATTTATTAAAAGCATTAAGTACATGGTCCAGCCAAAGCACTAAATCGAATACATTAATACATATATAAAATGTGTAAAACTAGTCACCGCATTAGTGTTATACATATGTAAATATATATCATACTTTGTTTAAACTTTTTTTTTGCAAAATCTACATTTTATTTAAAACGAGAAACTGAATAATATTATAATAATGTATTTTAAGAGACCATTAGCTTTCATTTGTATGGTGGTGGAGAGCATCGTCAAAAAGCATAGAGTAGCAAGCTGCCTATATACTCTCCTAGGGTTGTACTGTATTTACGCACTCCTTTGCGTGCAACTTCAGTGAGAGTTCTAAAAATAACCGCTGAGAAAAATGAAATTCGATATTTATGCATCAATAGCATCTAAAC
>JAHZMT010005269.1:0-18228 GCA_027743785.1 Sinhomidia bicolor
TTTAACAACTTTTTCCCAAGACCCAGTTGTAGATACAAAGTCCATGATTTCAGAGCGGCTACAAGTATGTGTATATATATATATACAAATATTTAAGCACACCAAGTTCTAAATTTCGCCATGTGTTAAAAAATCAGCAACATTATACATTCATTCATACTCTTCTGGAGGAAACCTCTCCAAGGGGAATGGCTTTCCTCGAAAGAAATCAGGCATTGCAACTCGAAATACTCCGCAAGAGTTCAGCTTATCTGCAAACTGTTTCGTGTTGGGATGATATCCAAAAATGTCATACGCACAAATTAGTATAATTTTCGAAGATTTATCCTTCGTTTCGTAAATCTTGAGATCCTCTCCCAATGTAAATTCGGAACCTTGTGCCTCATAGTCAGAGGAGACCGGTGGCAGTGTGCAACAGGCATCGACAATAGACATGGTCAAGCTTTTAGGATTCGTTCCAAAAAAGTTCTAATTATGTAAACAAATACAGTTTTACTGAAACAAGGTTTCTTAATTAATCAATCAAAGAACTATCAACGATTAACTTGCGTGCTTAGCTTACTAGTACTACTTAACACCTGTGGAAGAAATAGAAATTATTGTTTACAGAGTTTAAATGTAGAAAGAAGTACATAGATAGAAGCCGTTTCGTACTCTAGCGCTGTAGTATAGTCAGTCAAGTCAATAGAAGCCGGTAAATCGGTGGTCAATATTTCATTTCGCAGTAGTGCAGTAGTCGCCTCATCACCAAAAGTTAACAACATATAGTGTAGTGTAGTTTCTTTGGACATGCTTTCTCAATATTTTCATCTTATGCTTGTACTTGCCAGAAATGACGAATGAATGAATGCATATTATTGCATACCTAACCTCCAAACATACATACTTGCACTAACTTGCACATCACAAATCCGTTCAAATTCAAAACTACAGCAAGGCATCACAGCGCACTGAGCGCACAGACAGACACCGAGTCCCGGAGGAGCGAGTGATCCAATCTACTACGTCCCCATCCACCAACTCAGCTGCTTGCTGATACATTGGCTACATACGCTGCAGGGACCAAGAGACCAAGTAGTACGCTGTACGCTGATGTAGTACTTGTAAAAGTGAATTTGTGAATATGATCATGCGATATTGCGATGCGATTACTGTAATAATCGTACTGTCACTGAGATTGTGTTGTGTCTACCTGTCTATTTTTTGTGACAAGCAAAAACGTTTTGAAATTTTCAAGATACGTTCACAATTCAGAGGTGTCAACAAGATTGCTAACTTAATTGTTCGGTCGGTGTGATAAATAGTATAGCTTGGGTATCCGAGGAGCAGAGACCTACTCGGTTTCAGGGAAAAGATTATTTATTTAGTTATACATAACTAACTAAAAGTAGTGTAAAAGAAGTTCAGCGAAAGTAAGTTTTAACTTGATGTTGTGTAGTTAAAGATATTTAAATTGTATTCGAAACTGGAATAATATGATTAATTATTGATCATGAATTTTTTAAATGTTCCTTTTTTATGATAAAAGAATGCCAGCTATTATTACTAGTAAGGATACTGGAGTTTTTGCTCCTCCACGATTTGCCGAATATTTATTAAGTGTTGCCGATAAATACCCTACGCTGGGACTTCCAACAGCTTATCGGAACTCTTTAGCCCATCGTCCTATTCGCACAGCAAAGCAGCATGAACTGGAACTGGCACAGCACAGGAAAGCACGTTTGGAAAGGGAGAAACAGGGGTAAAGTCTAATTCTAAACAGTTGAAAATTTTATTACTATTTTGAACAACTTATGGTGTATCCTGAAAACTTTCGGTTTTGTTAACATTTTCTTTTTTGACAGTGTGGATGATTGGAGTCAAGTAAAGGGCTTTATATTAGATGAACTACCCTCCGTAAAACAGACTGGTGCCGCAGCAGACTTTGAAAAGTTTTACGGAATTGCCAAAGAAATTGCCACTCGTTGTGATATTCCATCTGAGAACCATCTCAAAAAAGTTGATGGAGTGGCAACCGTTCTCCTTCAGTTTCTCCTGAAAGACTATGATGAGTATGAGTTCAAACCCTCCTGTCCCAGTCGTCAGTTTCTGTCCAATGTTACAGGCTACTGTGGAAATGTAGACGCCGGACTGATGATAAGAATTAATCAAGCATTTTCCAGTATCATTACGAACTGGGTTTCTGATGGGGAAACTCGAAGCAAATGGGAGAGAAAAGTAGCCATGATTCGTTCTGGTGGGGAAGAAGTAAACGGAGAGCTAAGTGAGGAAAGGAAATTATTTCCTTTCGGACGAATACCTCTTGATGGTATGTTAGATGCTATGGCGGCTGGTGCAGAGAGAGATATTAGAGGCATTGAATTGCTTCGCGTGGAAGATGGCAGCTGGGGTGACACAAATGCTCAATACGATAAGGTTGCCCAACTATTTGCTAACAATGATGTATCCAATAATCATCCCTCCAGCTCTACCGCTGCAAGAGCATCCGGAGAAAAAGTGCAAAAACATGTGACCTTTCCTGATCTTATGGGAGCACCAACTCCCTCCAGTTCAAAAGCGGATCAAGATGGCCCAACTTGGGATAAAACATATCTTTTAAATTTAGTAGGAAATGAAGATATTTTAGAAGCCATTATCAATACAATAAACACTGACAAGTCTTCTGATGAAATTCAAGAACATCTTTTTGATCTCCTCGGCTTTGAGCAACTTGATCTTATTACCAACTTGTTAAGTAATCGAGATACCATCAGAAAGCATTTGATTCGCGAAGAGGCTCTCAGTCAGGCTGTTCGTCATCACGTTAAAAATTCGCAATCCACCCAAACGCATCCCGTAATTGGTGTCAAGGTTCAATCAATAGAAGAGAAATCCTTAGAAAAAGTTTATAGACGAGAAGAGAAAAAAAAGAATAAAGCTGGTGGAACACTCAGTGATCTTCTTCCTCAAGAGGAACTGAAAGTAGGGGAAAGTATGTTGGCCAAAATTCAGTCTCATAGAAGTGCTCACGCCGCAAGAGCATCCTCAGATGCTACCGCCATTGGAATTGAATTAGCTGCAGGAGATTTACCCCACGTATACGATAGTTACGCTGAAGCAAAGCAAAAGTCTGGCTTTATATCCGGTGTGAAAATCGTTCTTCCAGAGAATATAACTAGAAAAGACACAAAAGAGTATGAAAGTGTGTCTTTACCTGCTGTGAAAGCAGAAGTTTCAGGTGCTGTGTCCAGAATCCAGCTCATAGCGATTTCATCATTGGATCCAATCGCCCAACAAGTTTTTCGTGGAATGAAAAGTCTGAACAGAATACAGACAATAGTATTTGAAACTGCGTACAAGACCAACGAGAACTTGTTGATTTGTGCGCCCACCGGCGCTGGAAAAACTAATATTGCTCTTTTGACTGTGATGCATTGTATATTCAGCAATATGGAAGGAGATCTTATCAAAAAAGATCAATTTAAAATTGTTTACGTTGCTCCAATGAAAGCATTGGCAGCGGAAATGACAGCAAATTTTAGTAAGCGCTTGGCTCCATTGGGAATTCAAGTTCGGGAACTGACTGGCGATATGCAGCTTAGCAAATCAGAAATTATGCAAACCCAAATGCTGGTAACGACTCCGGAAAAGTGGGATGTCGTCACAAGAAAGTCGACAGGAGACGTGGCTCTTACACAACTGGTAAAGTTGCTAATCATTGATGAGGTACATTTGCTTCATGGAGATCGAGGTCCAGTGGTCGAGTCACTTGTAGCCAGAACGCTACGGCAGGTGGAGTCCTCACAAAGAATGATACGAATTGTAGGATTATCTGCCACTTTACCAAACTACAGAGATGTGGCTCAATTTCTCCGGGTAAATCCGAGAGTAGGCCTGTTCTACTTTGATTCTCGTTTCCGTCCCGTACCTCTAGGACAAATGTTTATTGGAGTCAAAGCTCTGAGCATTTTGGAACAACAGAGACAGATGGATGTATGTTGCTACGACAAGGTCTTTGAAATGGTCAACAGGGGACACCAGGTGATGGTATTTGTGCATGCGCGAAACGCGACTATTAAGACGGCAGAGATTCTAATCGAGCAGGCCACCAAAAGTGGACAAATAGAAACGTTTAAAGTGAAAACAGGTGATGAGTCTTATTCTGAATATGGCAAGGCACTAAAGGTCCTGGAAAAGTCAAGGAATAAAAAATTGGCCGAGTTATTTAGTAATGGATTTTGCATTCATCACGCGGGCATGTTGAGAAGTGACAGGAACATGGTTGAAAAATTATTTTCCGATGGGCTCATCAGAGTACTATGCTGCACCGCCACGTAAGTTGCCATTTCAGTTCATTTATCTCGTCATTTGTATACAACTGAACAATGAACAGTATTTAGTATTTTATTACTAATTGTAAAATTTGATTGTCTACTTTAAAATTATCAGATTGGCTTGGGGTGTCAATTTACCCGCACATGCTGTTGTCATCAAGGGCACTGAAATTTATGATGCCAGCAAAGGAAGCTTTGTTGATTTGGGAATACTTGACGTACTTCAAATTTTTGGCAGAGCAGGTCGTCCTCAGTTTGACACAGAAGGTCATGGAACCATCATCACAACTCATGACAAGCTTAGCCACTACTTGAGTTTGCTCACAAATCAGTTTCCGATTGAAAGTAGCTTTATCAAGTTTTTGGCGGACAACCTTAACGCTGAAGTTGCTCTTGGAACTGTTACAAATATTTCCGAAGCTGTTGAGTGGCTTACGTATACGTATTTGTACATTCGAATGAGACGTAATCCACAGTTATACGGAACTCAGTACATTGATGCAATGGTACGTAAACTGGAGACTGTAAAATTTATTTATCTAATAAAGGTTTAATTTGCAAATTATTGTTTGATATTTCACAGGATGATCCAAATCTCACCATTCGTAGACGAGACTTGGTTGTTGAAGCTGCAAGAGCGCTAGAAGCTGCAAAGATGATCCGATTTGACGAGCGAACAGAATATCTTTTCTCTACTGACATGGGTCGCACAGCTAGTCACTTTTACATCAAATACGATACAATGGAAAATTTCAATGAACATTGCAGTCCTGTCATGAGTCCAGACATGCTTTTAATGATGATATGCAAAGCTAGTGAATTTGAGCAGCTGAAGGTGCGGGATGAAGAGTTGGAAGAGCTGGACATTTTGAAACGAGAATACTGCAATTTGAAGGTTTGGGGAGGTTCTGAGAACGTACACGGCAAAGTGAGCATTTTGATACAAACGTACATTTCCCGTGGGCACATAAGAAGCTTTTCGCTACAAAGTGACCAACAATATGTGATTACCAACGCAAGTAGAATATGCCGTGGCTTTTTTGAAATGGTTCTCAGAGAAAACATTCCTCTTCTCGCTGGTCGTCTCCTGGAATTTAGTAAAATGTTGGATCAGCAGCTTTGGTCGGAAGATCATCCTCTTTATCAGCACAAAATTCTGAGTCATGAAATTGTGGAAAAGTTGGCAAAGAAAAAGCTTAGCATTGAAACGTTGAAGGAGACCTCGGCAGATGATATTGGTAGTTGGATAAGTCATCTAAAAATGGGTGGCACTGTAAAACGCTGTGCGGAGGAGTTTCCCTCATTGGATGTTAATGTAAACATCCAACCAATCACGCGAAACGTGTTGAGAATATCCTTGGCCATACTAGGAAACTTTCAAGACTTATTCAAAATCCAAGCTATTATGACCTTGATTCCAGTCAAGTAGACAGTGTAAATAAATTTTTGAGCAATTTAATTGGAAAGGCATTTGGAGTTTTGGAAAATGCATCGTGCATTTACGTTCATGAAGATCTTCGAACAGTGGAACCCACATCTTTTGGAAGAATAGCTGCTTATTACTATCTCTCGCATCAAACTATGCAATTGTTTAGGGACAGATTGGCACCAAGTCTTTCCCTTCAGGACCTCCTGCTTATCATGACAGACGCCTATGAATATGATCAACTTCCAGTCAGGCATAACGAGGACCTTCTCAATGAAGAGTTGGCAAAAGATTGTCCCATTGAGGTTGCAGCTGGAACGTACAATTCACCACACACAAAAGCACATTTGCTTCTACAGTGTCACTTTTCCAGATTACAGTTGCCTTGTTCCGATTACTACACTGACTTGAAGAGTGTACTGGATCAAGCCATTAGGATCCTGCAAGCTATGATCGATGCGTGTGCTGAAAATGGGTGGCTAGTACCAACAATACATTGCATCAACCTGATTCAGATGATTGTACAGGCAAGATGGTTGGAAGATGAACCCTTCCTCAGTCTACCGTATTTGGATGAAATGGCAGCTAGAGAATTAGTTAGAAAATATAAATGCAACCAGTTACCTTTGCTTCAAATGAGGACAAAGCAGAGTACTGACTTACTGTACAACTGCCTAAGCTTCCTAGAAAGTCAGCAAGTTGAAACGGTATGCAGGGTTCTTCAAGAACTTCCCGAACTGAGCCTCAAAGCTAGTGTGCAGTTTGACGGGAGAGTTTTGGAAATTCCGCTAACCAAACAAAGGAGAGAATACTTGGATCTTCCCCCTGGAAAAGAAGTTGTCATTCTGCTAAATATTGTGAGACACAATCAGTGGCCAAAGGATTTGAAAGTTTTTGCACCAAAATTTTCAAAGGTACTAAATACAACATTTTAGTTTGATGTTCAATGCACAAGTTATACTGTCCAGCATTTTATATAATTATTTGTTGGTTTCTTAAAAAATTTTAGCCAAAGGATGAAGGCTGGTTTATGATTCTGGGCGACACAGAGTATCGTGATGTGATTGCTTTAAAGAGACTGGGTGGAGTAAAAAGAAAAAGTCAACAGCAGCTGCTAATTACCACACCAAACGTAGAAGGTAAGAATTATCCTCATCCCTAACTACTTGGCATTATAACTTGAGTTTGATAGAGTAAAATACTAACTTGTAACGTTTTGAATCTTTTCTTTTATTTAATTAGGTCGAAAAATTTACACGGGTTTTCTACTTTCTGATTCCTATCTTGGCTTGGATCAGCAGTACGAGTTGTGTTTCAACATAACGAAAACGGCTCTCACAACCGCGCCTCCTGGCTTTTTCGCCAGTAAAGAAGATTATGAATAGAATGAGTTTTAAAATTGCTTGCGTATTTTGGTTTAATTAATTAATTATTTATTCATATCAGTTACGGCATTTAATGTAATTACATATTTGAAAGAATACAAACTGTATTCTTTACGGAACATTTTTCAAATAAAGTATTTTCATGAGTACACATACTAAATCCTACGTATGTATGTATTTCTTTCTATTAGTCTTAGATAATTTGAAACAAATATAGATAGTATTTGTAATAATTATCACACTCCTTTCATTTCTAACGATCGAGTTTTCCCAACAAAGCATCAATTTTCCTCGTGACAGTGGTCAATGATGACTCTAGGACGCCCACCCGCGACTGCAATTCTGATATTTCAGAATCCGTCAAACCAGATTTATCTACAACCATTGTTGCTACTCTTGGAATTTGTGCCGCTCCAGTTGACATTCTAATATCGTCTAAGTTTCCGTCCACAGAATGATATCCTTCCAGTCCACCTAGGACATTCTCTGCTTCATCAACATCTAATGGTCTCACCTCATCCAACTCATATCGTGTAAGAAACATTTCAATCTCTACATCCGAGTACTTTGAGCGGGCCAGGTTTTCTCGAAGTTCCTCATTCGTAATGACATTTTCTGTTGTAGCCAATCTCGCTTTGCCCTCAGCCTCAAGCTGTTTATTTTTTTTGCAGCCGAACATTGTCAGTGCATTATTGACACTACGCTTGACATAATCTGATATTTGAAACTCCTCACCGTGTGCTTTCACTTCCGCTTTCACCTCACTATACGTATCGTTTATAATTGCAAGAAACATGTTGAGCAACACGAAAAATACAAAAAATACGTACGTGACAAAGAAAGCAGGTCCCAGAATCCTGTTGGCGGATTCAATTGCCCGAAAGTTAAAATCTCCCAGAATTAGTCGTAGGAGGGCGTAAGTGGTATCGTGAAACGTTTTAAAATCATCCACCGTCGAGCCAAACAATAGATATCCTAGCTGAGCGAAAGCAAAAAATACAATGAAAAACATGATGGCAAAGCCTCCCACATCTTTTGCACAACGAGACATTGTGCTGCTTAGTTGATTCATGGTTTTGTTGAAGGAAATGTATTTGAAAATTTTAATCCACGCAAGAAACACAAGGATGGCAACAGTATTGTTGAATTGTTGCTCCCAAAATCCTAACCAATAAAAGTTGGCATACTTGTTAGGGTCCTTAATAAGTCCTTGAAGAGTGTAATAAGCATGAAAGTGACGGTAAAATCCGAAACCGATACAAGCGTAGGAAATTAGTAAAATGGAAATGTCCAAATATGTCCAGAACTCACTCCAGTAAACCGAACACTTTACCATGTATATTTCAGTAATTTCTTGGATTGTATAGTAAATTGTAAACAATATAAAGACAATTTCCAAGAAGAGTACGAAATACTCTTTTGCCGTGTTGTAGCGATCTAGTCGAACAGTTCGAATCTGCGATGAGGTCACAACTCCACCAGTAGCAGGAAATTCCCAGATAAGCTTGACAATGCAAAAAAGATTCACGTTGGCGTTGTAAACAGTAAAATCTAAAAATATAACTCGGGTTGCTCGAGTGATCCACTGGAGATTCTTGAGTTGCCCCATAATTTGGATTGTTTCATCCCTTTCAGTTCCCAGTAGCTTGTAGGCTCCACCGCCGCTATAAGTTGCCAATTCACCCCAGTGATCAGTTCCCCCAAGAGAATTTTCGCTGTGATATTTCCACTCATGTTTGGTTGCACCAAATGTAGGATGATAACTACGTTTATCTTCGTACGCCTTACTATAAGGTGGGTAGCAAGTGCGAAATAATCTGCTAAACTTTTCAGATATTGGACACCGCTCTTCAGTAACACGAATTTGTCGAATACGGGGTCGCCCCATTAGTCGATTTTCATAGAGAACTCCTTGATCCTTATCTGGAATTGCGAAAACAGATTCTTCTATACCATACCAGTATTTCCAATAAAGACCATTCGGCAAAGCGGTTTCCGAAAATGTCCAAAAGTCATCAACGGTAGAGGAAGAACGAAATGTGGTCGGCTGCGTGAGCTTGAATGGTGTATCCAGGAAGAGATGTTGAATAGCGTTCGTAAAGTAGAAGGTGTTACTATTGGTCAATCCATAAGTTCCTGGAAAATTTTATCAGATTAAAAAAGTGTATTTTCGCCATATAGGTATTTCGTCTAGATGCTCGCGATAATATTGTGACACAACGGAAACGGAAGAGGTAATAATGGGTAATGTTTGTTGTAGCATGACATTGCATCTATACCTGTGGTTGTTATTACAAGATAGCATACATAAACAATCAGCTCAATCAATGTGGTCTTGATGTAGTCCTCTCGATCATATTTGGAGACAAACATCCGCGTTCCAAAGAAAGCTATTAGGTTAACATTTTTAAGGTACGCCAAACTTTTAATTTAAGTCAGCTCTTACAGCTCTTGTTAGTACGAGGCGTAAACTTAAAGTTTAGAAGAATGTATTACGCAATATATATTTTTTTACTTTGTGCCATTTGTCGACAGCAACTCGGTTTTTTGTCTTTATCGTGTTCCTTTTCTCCTGAGGAAACAAAAACAGAAGCAAAGGAACCTCTGGTCAAGCGAGCGCTCCTAGGATTTCTTCCTGCAGGACGAGACGTTTCATCATTTTTTGCCCTAGCGGCATTATCCCCATCAGCAGGGTTTTCATTGTTCCTGGCATTTTTTTCCATAATGAACAAGATTAATTATGTATTTATGTTTGCTTATTGGTAGGCGGTGTCGTGCTTCTAATAATAGCCCTTTCACTACTTTCTCAAAATGCAGCATTTGCCTATTTAGTTAGTAAACCAAACAAACAATTTTTGGCGTGGCTCTATTCTCACGGCTAGTATGAAGTCGTTCTGAATGAAGGAAGACCAGAAAAGAGATAAGAAAGTGTGAGACCATGACGAGGTCAGACATCCAATTATTTTCACAAGCATAGCCTTAGCATAGCTGAAAGCGAAATAAAACCAAGTGAAAAATAAATATGCTATGATGAAAACGTGAAAAACAGCTCTTTTCACAATGCCACAACAACAACCAAACCACAAGCACAAAATTGCAGCTAAATTGTATGCTGTTGAATGAAGGAAACAAAAAATGTTCAATTTATTTATGCGAATTTCCTTGGAAACGAGATAAACAAAACACTTGATTATAGCCTCTTTACTCCAGCCAAAGAGTTCTCCCAGACCGGTAGAGCGAGAGTTTTCTCCTCCACCAAATTTCATGTGAAACCTTTTTTCAAAAATGGATGGCCGATGGTATTCAGCAACGGAATCGGAATCTACAGAAGTACCTTACGAAAGCATAAATAAAGCATAAGTAATAAGCAGTACAACAGAAAATGAAACGAATTGCGTATTATACATAATAGCATTACGGCAACAACCGTGCTAAAAACAAAAACTGTTCATTTGCTATGATGATGAAAGCACGTCGCTGCTGTTGGCTTTGGTTCAATAGTAAAGTGACTATAAAAAGGCATGACTTTTAACAGTGGAGTGAACCTGCAAACAAGGTGCACAAAGCAGAAAGGGAGAACATGAAAATACCTTTGTTGTAACTGTGTGGTGGTGGTGGCACTGGCACGTCACGTAACGTCATCATTATACGTACATAGCATGCGGGAAAGAATGGTGGATGAAACATTTTAGACTGGAGTGGAGTCAGTCAGTACACAAGAAATAGAAAACATCAGAATATGAACAAATATGATTTTTAAACGAATTACTCAAACATTTACTATTAGGTTATTATTACCCATTGTCGCTACTGTATTATTTAGTTTTTCTTGTACCACACACAAAAGTCTTTGCTCCGAGTGGAACAAAACATATTTTTACAGTATGATAACGTACTAGATGGATGTGAAAGCATAGTGCAGAGAGAAGAAAAGTGGTTAAACGTTCTACCAGCAGCTAGTTTTCCCAGTTAACGACGACTTTCACTTGCCAGTCGTGTCGCGTAGTTTGTTGAGAACACTCGTTTATGTGCGTACACGTGCGACTGTCGTCTTTTGCCAGGTCGTAATATTTTTATAGCAGAATATAAGTTGCATGTAAGGCAATTTTGGAAGCGGTACACACATATATACTTATGCATATATACCTGTCGGTTCAGTGATGCTGACTACTCGTTTAAAAATTTAGGTCGTTTCCTTAGATTAGGTTGCTGGCTGGTGTGTTTGGTCAAAAAATAACCAATAATCCATTTTATATAAACAGGTTTTTATTATTCACGTATAAACCACTGCTACTACTATTGTACCTTTTTGGAAAGTCACAGCAGTTTTCTTCTTGTCTTGTTCCTTGAAACTTTCACCTTGTGCTGATTTTGTTGAAAATGAAAAATGTTAATTTGCTGCTGTATTTAAACTTAGCAGGGGAAGTGTTCTATATAATTGTTCACCGTATGAAATCACAAAAGGTGAAAGAAGAGCATCAAGAACGCGTTCGAAACGATATTGCTGTTGCTATTTGTCATACAACTGTAATTCAAAATTTGCTCAAGGGTTCCCTTCAAATTCTCAACTTGAAACTGGCTGATGTGCGCATTCTGATGGATCGTATCGTCCATTCGTCAATCATGACTGTTAATGCATTCTCAATGGAGAAGGTAAAGCGAGTAAAAGTTTTTAAACATTATTTTTTTTATAAAACTTTATTTCTTTTTTTTATTTGCAGCTCTTTGAACTGACCTTGATTGCAACAAAATACCAATACACTACATGTCAGTATCCGTCTGATATTTTGCTCATAGCCATGAATCATTTGGATACAATTCGCAAATCTGTTACGGATACTACAGCCAAGACACTCTCTGAAAATCTGCATAATTTGCTTGTGGACCGTTTCAAGGACGTTGACATCCGTACCATGCAAACCTATCGCTACCTAGTACTGTCGTACTTGGCTGATGTCAAGCTCAAAATGACAAACCTAATACGGTTGGGACTGCAAAAGACAACCGGTGAATTTGTCAAAGAGCTTCCGGATAAAGTGAAAAGAACAGGTATAATAGCGCTTTTAGTATTACTATACCGTCAATCAGCATTGCAGTACTATAACCTATAGTAGTACATGCTTTCATAATATAATATCTTTGCAGAAGTTCACCAACCTGGTTTAATCGAAGTCTTCAAATGCCCCGACCAAGATGAAACTGTTGTTGAGTCCACTTGCACATCATTTGCATGCTCATCACTGTCATCTTGTCAATGTGACGAATTTGATAAGGATGAAGTTCTTCAAAAACTTACTTCCAGCTCAGACTCCAGTCGTTCAATACAGGTTCACGAATCTGCCTCTAGGGGCACGGAAATTCTCACTACAAGATTCAAAATAGATGATCCGGTATCGAAAACATACCCTTTGGTAAAGGCATCCTTGGCACTGAATGGGGATCGAGGTGTAACTCTTGGATTGAGCATATATGATATTCCAGGAAATTGTGAAGAGGGTAAAACTTTTAGACCTTATAAAAGAGACAAATTCCAAAGAAAAGATAATGAATTTTTCACTTTTACTGTGTAGCTCCGGCGAAAAGTGATGATTCAGAAACAGAAGACACCAGGGGCAAACAAGATGCTACCAGTGAAAAGAAAGACGAGAAGAAAGAAGACATCAAGCATTACTACACAAATAGCTCAGACTTTTACGCAACAAAAGGGCTAGATTTATGCAGTGTATTGTTGGGCTGTGATCCAAGCGATTCTCATAATAAAACAGGGGATAACGATGAAACTACTTCACCAACTGAATCCAACCAGCACAATTATAATCAATCTGTTTCTGCATCCGCTCTTGGTCTTGAAAGTGTTTTGGATAGTTTCCCATCGCTGGGATTTGGAAACAAGCCGACTGATTCCGGTAACGATGAGCAAACGAACGAGCAATGTAACCTCAACCCAAACTCTATTAATGTGATAAAATTTGATGCGAGGTCGGACAACAGTGGGAATAAAGCTGCTTTGGTAGCCATTGCTCAAGACTTTTTTGATTTGGAAGCTGAAGAAAAAAATGATCACGAAAACAGTGGTAGTAGATATAAAAGTACTATAGATGACCTGCTGGGCAACTTTGATATTCCAGACGAATAAGCTCGTCTACGTATTATTTGGTCTTCGAATGATCTGATTCCAAAATGCCCTACCTATTTCATTGTGTTCTTGTGGATTGGATGGATAGTATGAGAATGATTACGATTTCGTCGTACTCGTTTAGAATGCTGAATGAATTAAAAAAGGTTAACATGCAGTACCTATTTTATGTAATTGCTCTAAACTAGCTGATAACAAACAAAAGTAATGCTTACTATTGACCTCGGTCTTAAAAGTCTATGCCTTGCATTTTGTACATATGTATAATTTTAAGCAGAATAATGTCTTTAGCGTAACGTGTAAAGCAATTTTGAAGTTTTCATTTATATATAATATATACTAATTTTAAAAAATAAAATGACATTTCATTAGAAAACAGTGTGAGTAACATTCTTCTAAATAATTTCTTTTGTAATTTGAGTTTGCTCACGCGTTGTATCATGGCCATTGCATGTAGTATTTTTATCTCAATCGCAATATATTTCTCACGAAAACTCAAGCAGGTAACACCGAAAAGCAGATATCCTGCTTATCGCTATTTTCAGTACCAAAAGCTACCCTTTACATATTCCAGCGGAAACCACCAAAATTAAAGGTTTACAGGAGAAATTATAACTGTTATTGTTAAAAACGTGTGCATTCAACATCAACTAAATAATTCCAGGTTTTACCACTTTTATATTCATTCAAAATAAGTGTACACATGCTATTTTACATTTTGCTGATAATGTCAATTCTCTTTTATATAGAAAAAATCGTCGTTCTTTCATCCAAGTACAACAACATGCAAAAAATATCATGACCTTGGAATATTTCTATCTGCAGGTAGATCGTGTGTTGTCGTGTTGGTGGGAAATTGTGAATAGAAAAACAAAAACAGTGGTTCATTTCAGAGCAATTTACACGAGTGAATAGCGCTTGTAAAGTATTGAGAAAATAAACGGAGTAAGGTGTAAAAATTAAGTCGCTCCCTAAAAGTTCTGCTACTACACATGAAATGAGTGGTAGTGGTATTGCCTTGTATCTTTTTATCGATCCCATCACATCAAGTTCATAAAGACATAAAGTACTCATTCGCGTTATTCGCTTGTGAATTTTTCCACTGGAAATCATGAATTCATTAAATTAATATGTACATATATAAAATTATCAACCATCAATCAACACTAGAATTATACTATAGAGTCTAATGTATAGATAGACTAGAGACAGACATATATGAAAAAGTTAGTCAAATTCGCAATCAACACAATTGCATACACATTTTGCAAGGAAGCGAGCTATTTAAGCGCAGGACACTGGAGTCATTATGACTTTTGCAATATCATAACTCGCATGGCATAGTATACTAGTACCTACGATTTTATTGAATTGAGACTGATCTGTAACAGTATACATATCTACGCATATCTACGTATTAATAAATATATTTATGCATATAGTTTTAAAAATTATTTGCCAACTCTTTTGGATTCTATTCTTTGCTTCAACATGTTGTAAGATAAGAAGTTTGCTAGTATTTAGCAGTAGTAGCAAGCAATAGCAATATGTATCAGAATGCTCTTATCTGACTGGATCTTTTGTATTCATCAATATGAATTTTCGAGTTGTGTAATCAACAACCGACACAAGAACATGCATAAAGCAGAAGATAACCTCCATGTACTTAAACAAAGCTCCATATTGAGATCACTGAATCAGTCAGAACGTCAGTCTATCCATCCGCATCCAAGATGACTTGGCAAAAGGTTTCGAATTTTCAAATTCTGCTTTCGAAAATCGGTATTATTGATCTATATACTATGTATCTAACAAAATAAGTATTGTTCTAACCAGAATGACAGCTACTATTCAATTCAGATTTTTTTACTTTTGGTATTTTTAAACCAATTGCCGCGCTCCTTGTATATTATAACGCGAGGGAATAGCAAAAAGAAAATCACACAGAAGCAAAATAATTTGTGTGTGCACTTAAATAACGTGCTCATTAAAAAGATTAAAATATCGACATAATTTTGTTGACATGTATTTACAATATGCTGTAATGCTGCTGTGTTACATAACATAAGCACACAACATTAAGTTGATGACATTACTTATTACTTCGATAAACATTTTTGAACATGAAAATGTCACAATTATCGCCTAGTCAGTCAGTCTCAAATTTTTGTGTGGTAGTTAGTGGTAGTTTATCAGAGAGATATATAGTTCTTTGAGTTACATAGTTGTCTGCAAATCTAACGGCCAATAATCATAAAATTGTACTCATTATTTTTCCATCAAGGTATTAAATTTAGTCATGTCATAGTGCATTAATAATTCAATACTACGTAGTTGTTATCAGTTAGCCAGCACAACAAGCTACTGTTCAATTCCACCACAATCATCACCAGAGCTCCTACTTCTCCTCGTCCATTAAATTCTACTCGACAAACTCAAATACTTAGAATACCCAATGATCCAAGCAAACACAAACAAAGCTAAACCATAAAAAATATTTTTACTAAAAAGTGCACACTTTTACATAAATCTATTATACATAATATTCACTAAAATCATATCTACAGGTATCTACACTACAAAGTTTGGTATATATATTCCACTGATAAAGAGCACACATAGATAAATGACACAACCGTTCACCGTTCTCTCTGCTATACACGTTTGGTTTTATTATGGCTTTCATCATCATCATTATCATCCATAAAACTTGGTGGTATGTAGAATTTAGTATGTACAGGTGATGATGATGATGACGACGGTATAAATTTAGGTAAAATATATCATATCAAACTTGTGCTGCACGCTGGTATATATTATACCATACCGCGATTTATACTACCGCGGCGAGTACCTACTCTATAAGCATTATACTATACTGTTTATATCATATGTACCACCACAACTGCACGCGAAATACAAAAAATTTGAACTGCTCAACTTGCTTGCTCTAATCTGCATTCGTCTTGTACGATGCAAGTTGTATTTGCTCTATCGTCATATCTCTCCTGTGTATTTTCTGCTTTTGTGCTCTGCATGTATGTATTCTCGATATTTCTTCTTTTTCCTCCTCTCCTCGCCCTCTACCTATCTATCCAACTATACTACACACGCATAAATACATATACAACAGCAAGCTTTTTTCTGTCGTTTGTTTCTCAGCCAAAAACTAAAACCTAGCTTTATTACAGCAAAAAAATTGTTGAAAATCCTACATCCAAAACCAAGTACAAGTGTGTGTGGTGGTAGAGGCGAGCAAAAAGAAAGCTGGATAATTGTGTTTGCAATTAGCTTTTCACGTCACTAACGACGATCTCACAAGATTAAACATATTGTGTTGAAGGAAAAGTGATATTTAGCGGTGAAAAAAGGAGAAAATTTCTATTGTAAGTAGAAAGAACAAAAACAAACGTCTGTTACGCAACATAAGTCTGCTGAGAATCCCTTAAGCCTTGAGGGTTCAAGGTCACGGTCTAATCACTGACTGACGACGACTGAAATCTTATCAGCATTAAAAAAAGTGGACGACGACAGGTAGTGGTATCTGCTATAATCCGTGTTGATTTTCAACAGTTTCGGACTAATTCAGATTCAGACACAAGTTTGGATAGCTAATTAGACGACAGTTGGAGAAATGCACAGTACACGGTATGTCAAAGAAAATAGTTCATTAAGTTTTATTCCAAAGGCATTTAATTTTAAAATTTTACAGTTATTTATTTAATGTAAATTACTTTTGTTGCTTTCAGGTTCTTGATTATTGATGGAACCGGGTAGTATACAGTCCGAGTAACATCTTATTATCAGCAGACACAGTAGACAGACACTTGGTCATACATAACTGATCAATAGATTGTCCGTGTTGGATGTTGAAACAAATAGAGAAAGTCCCGAAAAACTTCATTGTCACTGGAATACTGGCTAATCATGCCAACTGAACCGCCTTAAAATCAGTTTACAGCTAACGTATATTTCCTTAAAATTCATTGTTTATCATCCTTGGCTCATCATATCTTCCCTGTCCTTAACAATCCATCGACCTCCATACACTGTAATCGTGGATTTAGTCAAAGGAGCGCTGAACTTACTGCATAGTTTTTTCGTGGTACGTTCTTATTTATATTATAAAAACGATTACAAAAATTAAAATAAGGGCTGAAGCTCGTTGTCGAATTGAAGATCATTATTAGTCATTTGACTCGTTAAATTTTTAAAAATGCCTTTTAAAATACTTTTGTAGTATGATTAATACATAGTCCATAATACAAGAAGGTTCTAATAATACATTAAATGTGTATTAAAACTACAGGAAATAATATCCACTAGGTTTTTGACCAATACAAATAGTTAGTCGTTATTGAACGTAGTGCACAGAGTAAAGTTTTATATTATTTTCAATTAGTTTTGCTCCGTATTGTTCGTATCGTGTATTTTTTTTAATTTATAGAGATACCCTGACAGCTTGCTTAAAAATTTTCAGGAAGCACTTCAATAATATTTTGCAAGATTATTAATAATTTGTATTCACCACGAGCTGTAAACAGCCAAAAGATGCAGAATTTTTTAAATGTCGACGTACCTTATAACCAATCATCAAGTTCCAACAAAACAAGAATACCTTAAAATTGAATGCCATAAAAATTTCATTTCCCATAAGAATCGAAAAATTTAAAAATATTGTTTTTTAATAAAAATTCCATTGATTGGTTGCAAATTGTTTTTATGCTTCCTATTCCCAATTAATCGTAAAATGATTTTTCTGTTTATAAACGATGTAAATGAATAATTTATCATTGTACATTGTACTATGCACTTAGACCTATTTAGACGTAAGTTTATGTTTATAGTGGATTTTCTAATAAGTTGCGACAAAGCCTAAGAAAGAATAAACGTAAGCAAACTAAAAGGAAGACGTTTAAAGCGCAATAATCAGTGTTTGTTCTCATTATAACCTTTAGATTTTAGAAA
>JAHZMT010005270.1:0-13254 GCA_027743785.1 Sinhomidia bicolor
GTATACCTTGTCAATATTAAACAAACGAGATAATATAATATACTCACACTTTACACTTATTTGAGGTTTTATATACTTTATTATTTCCATTTCCTCTTTTTTTTCTTTTTCCTTTCTGTTAAATTATGGGAGTGTACTTAAGGCGTGTGTGAGAGAGCACTGCTGCTGCTGCTGCTGCTACTCCTTTCTCCCACTACCATATTCTCATTCTCCCTTACATGCCATTAGAATAATATGCTGGCTTCACAATAAAACTGAAATATAAGCAGTACTAGTCAAGCCGTTTGGCAAAAAGTATCAAGGCCAATATTCGTTTTTTTCTTTCTTGAGCTCCACATTTCGATATACCATAAACAAACCTCATTATAAACAGAATAAAACAGCAGGAAACAAGAAGTATATATGCATAGTTCACGCCAAGAAAAAAAGTCAGCTAATAAAATATCTCCAAATGAATGAACAGCAGCAACCTTGCTAGAAAAAAGAAAGAAAGTGGAAACCGGATTAAAATTAAAGTAATCTTGTCTACTACATTTTTTCCCTGTGTGATCAAGGTAAACTCTCTCCAGGTATTGTTATTAGCACATTCACAGGTGAAAAAAAGTTATTAGAAGCCATATACATAAAAAAAACGTTTGGTCACCTATTGACATTTTTCCTTGCCCTTTTGTTTTCTTTTCCACTACATTATTCTTATATTTCCCTCGGGGCGTAACATTTTCTTTTTTGTGCGGGTCGTACAAGCCATAAATCTAGCCTAGCTGTGCTATCATCATCTTCTCACTATTTTGCTGACAAGCAAGTAAGTGGATGTAGGCATATATGTGTTTATATTGCATATAGGCAGTTCCACACAGTAAAATAACGTGAATAACAGTCTACTTTCTTGGAACATACTTTCTCCCACGTTTGAAGTCAATCTTTAACCGTAACGGTATATAATGTGCATGCCAGACAGTCAATGCTTAAGTAAATACATCACGTTCCCCCAAAAACAAAAATTTATTACGGCTACGTGCCCTCACGTCGTCTGTTTTGGTGAGTTGCTATGTAAACAGTTAATTTTCTCATCATTACTACATAATAATCTGATCATTATTTCGAAAAAGTAAAAAAAATATCAACCATCCTAAAAGTAATTTTTGGTACAGATGGCAGCACTAGAGAATCATGTGGAAAATTAAATAAAAATTTATATAACGGCGTCAACATTATCACAAAAAAGATTTTCTTGTTTATTTTTTTACCATTTTTTCCACCCACTAACCAAAAAATTTGTTTGCTCTAATAGCCCAACACAAAGAACATATATATATATGCCTAAACAAAGCAAACATCAGAGAGAAATCCCAGAGAAAGTAATAGAAAAACCAACAAAACCAAAAAACAACTGACGCCGTCGTCACCACACCGCTTCTATGCCGCTGCTGCTGCTGCGTCTTCGTGCCATACAGCCATCATTATTATCATCCAGCCCATTCCCAGATTAGCAACATGATTGTCAATACAAAAAGAGAAAGAGAGAGAGGAAAAAAAGCATTTTCACGCGAATCATCAACAAAACAATTCACTTTTGACATGATAGATAGATATGATACGGTTCGCCAACTGCCACACAACAATATATACATATTTTTTTCTTTCTCTCTTTTTCTCTCTCTTTCTCTTTTATTCTTTTTCTCTGATTTCTCTAGTGAAAAAGCAGCAACGTACGTGCAGCTATATTGCTATGATGGCGATGATGATGATGATGAGGATACAAACAAGTCAACTGATTCTCTCCCTCTCTCTCTCTCGGTACATGTGCCTAAGTACATAATAATTTGCTAGCTCATGCTTTTCCTCTCTCTCTCATGTATCCCGTACACTGCTGCTGCTCTTTTACTTTCCACATGGTTAACTTTCGCTGCTGTTGCTGTCTACTGGATGAATGAACGTTTGTGAAAAAATACACACACACAAACAAACACACAAGACGAAAATTTTATGCACAGCGTCATGTTTTTTACTACAATTTTTTGTTTGTACGTTGCAAACGTGATGTTTACACGGGACAGTGAATGCCTGTGGAGAAAGTAATAAAAAACACAAGGCATCGACGTATACACACAGAGAATATTATATCCCTAGCTAAAGCATAACTACTCTAATAATACGGAATGGGATGGGATACTGACGACGATGATGATGATGAGAATGATATTATTATGGAGAAGTAAATAATAAAGTTTGGTTGAGCCAGAAAACTTCATTTTCTACTACTCCACTCTCCTCTCTCTCTCTATCTCCACCAGTAACTCCAGCCCACTACTACTACAACTACTGCGATGATAATAATAATATCCAGTTCAGGAGGGAGAGAGAGAGAGTGAGGAGGAGAAAAGAAATAATTAGTTTACTGACTCGGATCGTGTGAGATGATAAATGAAGCGAAATCCACCGCTTGTTCCCTATCTTCTTTCTCTCTCTCTCTAGATTCCTTATCTCCACTGAACCAAACGGTATATACATGTACATATTATTATTATTATTACTTTATAGGATACTTACTTTCACCTTGAGAAATTTTCTCCCCTTCTAAAAAAAATAATCAATTCTTCTTTGATTTCACCGCTGTGTATATTCCTATATATAATGGCAGTTAACTAGATAATGCCCCATTTTGTTGAGCTTCTACTACTATGATTAATTTATAACAACCATCAGCAGAATGACACCATGTTTCTCTTTAAAAAGCGATATTTTTTGCTAGTTTGTTGTAATTACAATTTGTTTATAGATTATTGGTTTATATAAACAAGGTATCACTTTTCCTATTTTTGGATCAAATTACATATTTTTATTTTTTTTCACTCGTTGTATCCACCTTTTGGAAACTTGATATTATTACAGGACAACCACCACCACCACCACCACCAAACCAATAAACCAACATGGCCACTAACTACTGTGACATAATCAGAAAGGACGTGAAAAAAATATGATGATGCATACGCAATATCATATCATTTTATATGATGTATATATTTTTTTCGGCAAGGATGAAAATAAAATGGCATGAATAGAAAAGTAATAATATTTTTTCGCTGTTGCTGTTGCTGCTGCTGTTGTTGCTATTGCTATACTACTGCGTGCATGTTACTTATTGATAAACTGAATGATAAATGGAGTTGGCCTGTCCGCTTCCCATGTAAAAGTAAGTAAGTAAGTAAATATAATACACAATATTTTCCAGCAACTTTTCTGCCCAATGTCGGAATGAACTGGTATGCTGTTATGCCATGCTCCTGCATATATTGCTATATGTATATTGCTCAATACACTCTGCACACTGCTACCATTCTTGAATTTCATGGTCATTCGCAAATAAAATAAAATATAAAAAAAACACACAATAATCCAGACAGCGTGCTGCTGCATATGGAAACGACAATCATTTTTTTATTATTATTATTTTATAAGAGAGAAAGCGTTGCGTTGCTGGTTAGTGCTTCTAGAAAAGAATACCATACTTTTTTGTTTCGACAAGGGAAAAAATGTTATGTATATAAAGTTGTAGACGTTTTCTTAGTAGCATAAAAAAAATTTGGTAGTTTTTTTACTGAAAAAGAGAAGAAATATTTCGAATACAGTTGAAAAAAAGACGATAGTATTGCTATGCTTCTGCTGCTGCTTTAGAGAGAGAGAGAGAAAATTGGGCTATTCGCATGCAACATATTTTTTCTAATCATTGTATCACGTAATGGTAATAACCATGGCTATAAATGTCACACGGAGTCCCAGGTCTCATACCAAAAAACTAAAATAAAAGAATCCAAAGACAAAAGAGAAAAAAAAATGAAACAAAAAAGTGAGGATGATGATGATGATGATGGTGAGGATGAAGGACAAAAAAGGAAAAATGAGAGAATGGGTTATTATATGACAACGGCAACTGCTGGTGCTGCTTCTGCTGCCGCTACCATGACTGACACGACGATGGAAAATTAATATCTTTTCTTGTCTCGCGTATTTTTTTCAACCTCTCTCTCTCTCTCTCTGTCTCTCTGTAGAAATAAAGATTAGCGTGACTGTGGGAGTGGATTTTTTGAGTGACAACTTTATACGGAGGGAATATAAGCGAGAGAAAAAAAAGAATCCATTATGAATGAATGACTGGATGAATGGGTGGAATTAAAGAGGAAATTGAAAAAAAAGATGGAAAAAGAACAAAAAAAAGAAATGTGTAAAAAAACTGGTAAGCGAGAGGGAGAACGAGCAAGGTCATAATTGTCATTCGTGTCGTTGTCTTCATCATTATCATCATCAGGGTTTTTTTCTCTGCAAATTATACTTTTTGTCTTAAAAAGTGTGAAAGAAAAAAATATTTCTTAATAAGTTGTGTAAGCGGAGAGGATTTTGTAAGGATATAAAAAAGTGAAAGCTTTGTGTGAGCTGCTGTGTGTTAAAAATTATTTTTATAATCAGCTTAAGTAAGAATGAAGTTCTTTTTGTGCGAGAAAAAAATGGGCGGAAATGGTAGGTGGCGAATTTGTGGGATGGGATATATGGGTATTGTATTCTGAGCGGAATAAAATTGTGTGAATAAATTGGAAGATTTTAATGGGAGGATATATACTGTAAAAGCTTGAATGTAAACCGGATATGTCATTTTTTTCGTGGCAGTCATTTTATGATTTTATTCAACAAAAATAAAAATGATGATGCTTTATTACCAAACGGAAATTTATATGTGGGCGATAAACAAAACGACGTGAGGTGCCAAATGTGTATTTTATTTTTCAAAGGATTTTTTTTTCAATAATCTGTTCATCCTTTCTTTTTACATGTGTGGGCGTATAGGCTTTTTGTTTGCCGAACAAAAGCTACAAAAATAAATACTCCATTGTTATTATGCTTACTTTTAATTGGGATGATGCCCCGGTGCTATGAGCCTTTCTTTTTGTGCTTTGTTTAGACCAAATGTAAACAAGCTATGCATACATATAATTTCATACGCCAATAAAAACAGCTAAAAAAATATACATATACTTACCTCAATGATTAAAAACGTTGTGTCCTTTTTGTCATATAGATTGCTACTTTTGTTTTCACTTTCAGTGTCAGCACGAGAGAAAACCCAGTTTATTTACAAATTATTATTTTTTTCCTCAGCTCGAATTACAAGACATTGGTCGTCAAAAGGAAAAAAAAATATATACAGTATATATTACTCAGTCAACCTTGATAATCAAGATGGCTTTTCCTATTTTCAGAAAGGAAAAGAGCAAGTTGCGTAATGACAGCAGCGGTCAATGCTGCCAACAAAATAATAATATTATAACGAGAGAAAAAAAGACACAAGATCACCTATTAATTAATTTCCACCACCACAGACGATCACACACACACAAACAGGTACAATCAACAAAAGCTGCGACGTCTAGTACTAGTTACAATAACACACACCAAAATTGCCAATATAATTCCGTCTGTTTAGATCATCATCTTCATCATCGTTATCATCATCGTCATCATCATCATCTTGTTCTTTAGTTTGTGTTGTGTGCAATCAAGCGTGAACAAAAATAATATATAGATAGTGTGTAGGTGGATCTTTATTTTTTTATTTTTTTTTTGGGTTCACTTCACTCCACAAGTTTGATGCACCCCTTATTATTGTACCTACCTCAACGTATGTAGGTACATATGTGATTTCAGCAACTCATCATCATTTTCTAATGACAACAAAACAACGAGACAGAAGCACACAGAAATCAGTACACGGTTGATGCACACACATACACACAGAAAATTACGAGAAAAAGTGAAAGCGCAAATGTCAATTGTAGTGTGTCATGCTACTTATACTTCTTTTGTTTTGGTAATAAAAAGGTAAATTTTAATATTGAAAATGATTTTTTTCTCTTTTTAAGAAACAGTGCAAATCGTGACCAGTCATATATGTAATAACTATGATGAAGGTTACTGGGAATTATTATGTCCTCCCCCACAATTTTTAATGACCTTTTTGCCGTGTCTACTTTTTTCTCTCTTTATTTCAAATGCTCCTGGTATCGATCCGTATAATCGCAACAGTACATATACAAAACACTAACCTTGTCCAACTAGTCAACCAACAAAAATATTACGTTTAAAAAAATCTTTCAACTTGGTTAAATGTACAGTTTTTGGGCGTTTTTGTTTTAATCTTTTACAAAAAAGGTTGATTACTTTGCTCTGCAGAAACTTGTGTTTTTTGGATTGTATAATATTTTGTTCCCCAAAAAATAATGCGGAAATGCTGAGAAATATTTTTATCTTGTGAGAAGTGGGAAAGCACATGTATGCATGCTTGCACCCGTTTGCTCCAACTATTTTCGTCCTCCGGTTGTTTCGCTGCTTGCCAGTCTTTCGTTGTGCCTTTGCCGTAGTATTTTTTGTTTAGCAAGTGGTGGTGGCGGAGGTACAAGTTGCTTGGCTTGCTTTTGCTTGCCACTACTACTGCCGCTGCTGCAATATTTTTTCCTTGAATGTGTGAATAAGGCATATAGAGTGCATGCAGTGGCAGCGGTGGTGGTGGTGGTGGTGGCACAACATAACAGCAGCAGCAAAAAATTTGTTCTCTGAAACAAGTCAACGTGGTAGAGAGAGAGGGGCGAAGAGCATAATACCACGACGACCAACCATCATCACCAACCACAACGTAGCAAAGCAGAGCAATCCAAAGTTAAATGGGACTGTACACACAACACGGCAGAAGGATTGTTTTTCTTTTTTATTTTTCCTCCAATATAAAAAAATTGGCTGTAAGATGTTTCCTCAGCTTTTGAACAACTCCTGGGAATCTTGAGGAAATAGGTACATAGCTGAAATACGGATGCTTGTGTGTGCATGCATACATACATACATACGTACATCCATCCAGACACACAGAGTTTCGGCTCTCCAGTTTCAGGTTCACTCAAGAGGAAATAAAAAAAAATGTTGCTAGCTCACTGACTACTAAACTATCGCAGTATGGCATACTAGAACACACAGTGTGGCAGTATATTTTGGATTGGAGTAGCGGGGCTATACAGCTTAAATTTGGTCAAACTTTTTTTCCTGCTTTCACTTGAGTCTGAGTCTGCTGCTGCTCCTCCACTTGTACTACAAGTTCTTACAGAGAAAAACGGAATATTACTCTCAAGTGCTGGGGATATTATGATGATAGAGTGGCTACACAGCTATGTACATATATACTATTATTATTACTATTATTATTCCATGGCAGGATACAATTCTTCTTCTTTATTTCGGTATATAGGCCATTCATGTTGACGGTGGTAGTGGCATGGCATGGCAGAGGGCTGAATTGAACTTGTAATAGTGTACGCCTGTCAAGGTTAAACTTGGCGATGGAAACAAAGAATGGGATGCAGTAAAGCTGTGATGTAATAGGTTTATATATAGTTTAGCTAGAATGTAAATACAATATTTTTTACTGATTGCTTTCACCATTTTTTTGCTTATTGTACATCAGTGACAGAAGAGAGAGAGAGAGAGAATACAAAAAATATGGAGATTCTGTGCTTATTTTTTGAAAAAAATATTGAAAGATATAAAATAATATGTCATAGCACCTACAGATAAGTTATGTATTACAGAGAAAAAAAATCACTCCAAATTTATAGATAAGCGCGCACAGTGGCTTGTCTAAAGGAAAAAAAGAAAGTTTTTTTGGAGAAAAAGTTTTAGCTTGAACTTTTTGAGACTTTTTTTTATTATTATAAAAAGCAAACTTTGAATGGCAAGCTGAAAAGGCAGAAAAAATGAGAATGTGCACTATTCACGCCGTAATAACTTTTTCTGGTAAAAATGTCATTTCTCAACGTTAGATTTAGAATATCCACGAGGTTGACAGATGAACAACCCCATATTTACTACACAATATATATTTTTTATTTTGAAAAGAAGCTTCTGCTTTCACTTTCTACTTCATTCTCTATCCTGTCTTCTTAGAAATAAGAAGAAAAAAATCCCATTTTACTTTCACTTATTATTTTCCAGGTGAAAGCTAAGGAGAAAATCAAAAAAAGAGAAGCAGAGAAAGAGAGAGAGAAGGCTTTGGCTACTGAACTTGTCGTCTTTGTCTCACTCCAGATTTACCTTTCAGACTTAAAAGATCCCCTGTTCTTCTTGCTTCTGCTATGCTGCTGTTCAGAAGGAACAAGTACAAGAAAATGATGAAGTTGCTTTTTCAAAAGGAAGAGGAATTGGTTGGATGAATTTATATATTCCCCCATTTTTCTCCCTGCTCCACTCTCAACTCTTTCCCTCTTTCTCTCGATATTTACTCTTTTTATTGGAGAAAAAACGAGAAAGAAAAAAGCATAAGCAAACTCACAGATTCATTTCAAGTGTTTGGCTGTGATATGCACTTGAGGAATAAAATAATAAAAATAAAATAATAATAATAAAATAATAATAATAAAATAATAACACTAATAAAAATGTTTTCCATTAGCTAATGATACTAAGCTTGTGTAATGAGATTGTCGTCGAATAAAATGATAAAAACTACACATGTATAAAGAGAAAATTATACGTACAGCGCGGCTTACATTTAAATTTTTACGGTTGGTTTACAACTCCGGAAAAAACTAGTTTCAACACACACTCTTGTCAACAAAGCCGTCAATCCATCTAAATAATATCATCCATCCGTATTACCAACATAAATACATGTTTCTCTCTCTTTTTAAAAGAACTGCTTTCTTCCTTCTCTTTTTTTCTCACTTTTCCTTTCTCTCTCCGTTTTTTTCAATGTCATTCATTTTATCTGTCTGATTCATCAACCTGCTGCTGATGCTACTACTACTTGTGCTTATGTGCTACTCATGTTTGTGTTGAAGTTGAAATAGTAGCAGTTTGAAATAAAGATTGAGGATATAGGATTTCACTCTGACTGGAAATCCTTCTCTCTCTCTCTCTCTCATCACATCACATCATGCGATTAGAGACATAAAAGCAGCAGCAACAGCAGCAGCTTATCACTCTAATGGGAGTAAATGGATTTTGTGTGGGAAAATATATAAAAGAATGTCTGGAGGCAGTAGCAAAAGCAACGTAGTGAAAGTCGATACGTTCAGGCAAGCAAAGCTAAATTATTTTGCCAAAAGCATCAAAACAACTAGTGTTACTGCTTCTCAGCAACTTTATCTCTCTAAAACTCTCCTTCAGAGAGAAAAAATTTTTTTTTGGATTATTCTCAACGACGACGACGACGACATTAACAACAAACAAACGAGGACGGCGACACTAACCTTGTGTATGTCTCGGTTTTTTTTCGGGTGAGTAAAATAAATTGAGAAAAGTGCCCAAAGAGAAAGATAGATAGGGAAAGTATAAACGAGAAGACGAGGAATTTTTATTATTTTTTTGTTACCAGCCAATTTTATTTGTTAGACTAAATTATAAAATGAAAATTGATGCTTGCGTTGTATAATAATAATAATAATGGTAAAAGTAATAAAGAGAAAAATTTGGCGGGTTTTTAGGTAAGCGCCTTTCAAAAATTACAAAGGTACATTTACTTTTTTCCTTTTGGCGACCCCACCAGACAATCCCTTTGAAAATTTATATGGCTACTTTTTTTATAAACTTTTCTTAGTATTCAGAGTTTATCTCTCTCTTTCTCTCCTGCCATTATCCTCAACTGAATTTTCTCCTCTCTCACAAGGCAATTTTCTCATCTCATCGCTATCATCATCGTGATGATTATCATGAGACTTGCAGTTGTTTTTCGTGATGATCTTGTCAAGTGCTGCTGTTGCTGCTGCGCTGCAGGAGCAGCAGCTTAAACAACAAACAATGAAAATGATGATGACGGTGATAGTAATGACATCAGACTATATACCCAAACACAACACATGATGATGTTGATTGCATATTTCCGGAAAGCAGACAGGCAACAGCATCAAAAGAGAAAATTACATGAAGGGGGAATTATGTGAGATATTACTACTACTGCTCGAGTGAGAGAGAGAGAAAGTAGTACATACACAACGCAGCAGCCTTAAAAGTTTCCCGTACGCTGTTGTTGCTATTATTATTATTATCGTTCCCTGCTAGTTTTTTTTTTCTCTTTCTGTCTCTAGTGAGCTCCCGTACACACCATCAGAATAACGTGTGTATAGCTTTGTTGTTTGCAACTTGTAGTTGTAGTGTAGCAGCAAGTCATCAAGATAAGATGATTATATTTGATGAGGAATGAAGAGCTGCTGCTGCTGCTGCCTTTACTGTTGCTTTTGTGGTGATGGTGATGCTGCGATGGAATTTTGCATTTTTGCACAAAAAAAGTGGCAAGACCAACAACTGCTGCTGCTGCTGCTGCCATAGTCAGTCATGTTGAATGGCAGTGAACAAACGTCGTTTATTTATACAATGTGATTGCTGTAAAGAAAAGATGGTGATGATGACGACGACGACGACGAGGATGATAATGATGATGAAATATGACAAAAAGACAGAGTAGTACTCTGACAACGACACACAATTTAAAAGTTTTTTTTGTGTGTGCGGTGTGGTAAGTAGAGAAGAATGGAGTGGTGAAAGTAGAGTATGAAACCTGACAAAAGATGTGTGTGTGTGTGTATACAAGTATAATGAGAATGGATAATATGTAAATATATGTGTGTGTGTATGTGTGGATGGTGCAAAAGAAAGGAATTTAAATGGAGAGAGAGAGAGAGAGAAAGTGAAAAGGAAGAATCAGTTTCGCTTCTCTCGAAAATAATGGCAAGTTGTAATGGAATTCTGACAAGGTAATCGTGTTAGGTAGAAGGACGGAAATGGCTACAAGGGAAAAGTGTGAGAGAAATGTTATAATAGCAAGCTTTTGTGTAATAAATGTCTCTCACTGAAAGGATTTACCATGTAAAATTTCAAATAGCCGTACGCCGTCGACAAACATAATATATGTACATACATGTATACACGTAGCTAGTATCCATTCACGTACTCTGTTTAACACGAAGCAAAGCGCAAAGCTGCTCTCTGTTATCTTGTATCTCTCTCTCTCCATAATATCCTTTTTCCTTCACACCAGTCATTTTTCTTTTGTTTTTTAAAGCTATATACTACGCTGCTGATTCCAGTTCATTCAAAATGATAATAATGGGGTGTTTATAAGGTGGGCAGACTATTGTTTTTTTTAAAAAACTGAAAAGTCCTTGACCACTTTCTCTAATCGAAAACTGTAGAATATTTTTTGTGGATAAATTTTTAGAAAAACAAAATTTTCAATTTTCCCATCCGGACCTTACACAAATATTATATTTAAACATAGCCGTTGTATGTGTTTGCTAACCTAGCTGCATATAATAGATGCACAGGACACACACACACACAGCAGCAGAGCAATAGCATTTTACTTTAGTTGTCTCTAGAGAAAAGAAAAGCAAAGCGAAAAATATTACTTGGAAGAAGAAGAAGGAGACGCAGCAAGGAGTATAGGGAAAAGAGAGACAACAAAAAGCGACAGGAAATGAATCTTATGCTTTTCTCTCTTTCTCTCTGCTTTCATCGCCTCTCTTCTTCACGTCGTCGTCGATGTCGTCGTTGTGTCGTGTTCTATCTCGTTTTATGTTATCCCCACAAGCTCAACAAAAATGTATGTCTATCAACAGCAGCAGCAGCAGAAGGAGCAGCAGCGTCCTCGATCTAACGACACATTCCTCACATGTCTATACCTAACCGTAATACTATATACAGACAGACAGAGAGAAAGAGAGCGAGCATTTCTGAGACATTGATTTTGTTTATCTTTCTTCTTCTCCTTCGTCGTCGACGTCGTCGTCCACCTTCTTCTCTCTTTTTGCTTTACTGCCGCTGGTCATTTTTCAAAGGACACCCAAAATAACCCAAAAACCCAGCAAAGCCACCTGCTGTGCAAACGACAATGTATGTCTGCAAAAAAAGTTGTGGTGTTTGGACCCCTTCTTCATCTTCTCCTCCACCTCCTTCTCCTTTCCACTTTCTCCTCTCATCAATTTCATCTGTTGAATTTTTTTTCACCCTTCCGGACAGGTAAAGTGCTCTCTCCTTGAAACAAAAAAAGTATGGAGTTCATGAAATATCCATTTGCCAACTGCCTAGTTATTCCATTTATTAGCAAGACAATATGACTAACCAAAAAAATTTACCTATTCCAAACTCGTCCTGCTCGTCTCTCTGTGCAATACTTATACTTGTTTGGTCAGCAACTTCACTTTTAATATTATTTCCGCTACTGCTGCAGCAAGCTTGAAATATTCACTGTTTTCTCTGTGCAAACCCAAGTAAATTGCTTTTCACTCTCCCTCCGTGCGTAACCTTATCTTGCCCGTGCCAGAGAGAAGAAAAAGAAGAAGAGAAGAGAAAAAAACGAGAATTTATTAAAACAAGCTATTTGGAATATCCCGCTAGCCAAAATCCCAATAAACTCTTTGCAGACCTTAAGCAAAGAACAACTGTTTCAATTTTGTATCAGCTTTCCCTGAAAATGGAGATATCTAATTCGATAGAGACGGAGAAAAAAAACAAGTCCCAACCAAACCATTACCATACATTCCAATTTTCCTACTAATAACACAAGTTAAGTCATACTTTCTCTCTGTTAGACAGCCCATAAAACATATTAAATGTAAATACGTACAAAAAGAAAATTACAGAAAAGAAAAGATATCAGCCAGGAAACAAACTTGGAGAAAGTAAAGAAAGAAGAAGAAAGTGTATATATAGGTATATCGTTTTTATTTCTCCAGACTACAAAAAAAGCCCATTACACAACATATTTTTAAGACAGGAAACTGTGTAATAATAAATATGCATACAAAGCGGACATAAAATGTATTTTTTTCAACTCTTTTTTCAACAATGCCAGCCCGGGACCTTCTTCTGCTTTTTATGGAAGCGCAAATGGAAAAGAATTTGCATGCTACCACAAACTTATGTTTTCTTATTCTTTTGCACACATTCTTGCCATTTTTTTATGACGACCATGCTGATCACGATGATGACGATGATGATGATATATCCGCAAAGTTAAACTGTTTTGACATGAAAAGGAGAAAGTTGTTGTATTGTCGGTACTGCGGCATTGGTTGGTTTCTTGTTCTTTCTTTGTTCCACAGCAGTGCTTTCTCCTTCCTCTTTTTTGCCAGAGAAAAAAAGTAAAAACAAAAAAATAACAATACAAAAAGCTTTCACTGAATTGCTTTCTGGCGGAACGCTAAAATAAAGTTATTTCTA
>JAHZMT010005271.1:0-16239 GCA_027743785.1 Sinhomidia bicolor
CTTCGTTCTGAGTTTTCTGTTGCTTGTCCGTTTGTCTAAGATTGATTTGCTTCTGGAAAGAATTGACGGGGATATTGAATTAAAAGCAGTAGTAGAAAATTTCCTGGATAAAACTATCAATAAAATACTATCAAGATGTGGAAACATTCTCTTGTCTCACATTTCCCCAGATCTATGAAAAACATATTTCTAGAATAATAGTTGGGTTTACATGCATGTATTACTCCGATAGCGTTCTTAACCTGGTAATTTTTGTATGTAGCTCACAAACTATTTATAAATTTATGATAGTTTGGAATTCAAGTAAAAAATCTGGCTGTGTTCGACATTTTAGACAAAAGATTCAAGACATCTAAAATCAATGTAAACTTACTACTCATATTCCTTACATAGATAAATAGTTTGCAAGGCTGCTTGAATTTCAGCGACTAGCCATACTCTTTTTTTCTTTTATCTTTTTATTTTATTAAAAGGAATATTCAATTTGAATATTTTGGTCAGTTCTCGGCATGCATAGATAACAGTGATGCTCATATGAATTGTTCATAAAACTCACTGTTGTTTCAGTGCCTATTTTACAAGTTTGTAAACCTGAGAATGACTTACACACACAGAGACAGATATCTATATACTGCTACCATTTTACATCTAAATAATATGCATATGTGTTCACGAACCTCATAGCTAAGAAAAAACCTTATAACATTTTCAGCCCCCACATACTGTTGAGGATGTTTATCTCAAATTTCATTTCCACATGCATATTCCATAATCACAAGCAGTACTTGCATGCTCACGTATACGGGCTGACACGAGAACATTGCCTTAAATGCAGATGCGAATCCTGTCTACATATATTCTATCATCCTCACCTTGATAAACGTCCTATTCAGTTGCATTGTAAGCTTTTTTAACATCACTGCTATTATTGAATACTTTTGACTTGTTTGCCAGTGGTATCCAATACATGATACAATATTGCCTTGCAATGATCAGTGGTAGGAGGAATTAGTACGTAACTATTGCACTCTTCGTCGTACATTTATTATTACTTAATATTTTAAAAAAGACTGAAATCCTCCTAATAATTTCACGCTCGCAGCCAATTTAAAAAGAGTCACAGTTAATATTTAAATTTAATCGTTCGTATGGTGGCTGATTGAGAGTACTCGTTTTGCTTTCCTTCTGAGAGCTTCACTGTGAATTCACGCTGCAACGAGCAAGTCAACAAAATGACATCACCTTTATCCCCGTTGAAACCCAGATATGGGGATAGGTTTATCCCGTCAAGGGCTGGTAACACATGGCATCTTACTTACCCCACATCACCAAGTTCTGCATCATCAGTAAGAGAAACAAAAAAAATTGTTCAAAAAAGTATATATATTTTGTGCATGGCAAATTTTGTGCAAGAATCAGAAAAAAAGGAGAAAGTTTCATTGTTCAGTGGGTGGATATATAAGCAAAATGTGTATAAATTATGTTATGAAATTATAGGATGGAGGACGGCCTACTACACCTTACAAAAAAACAAGAGAAACGTCTGAAAACAATAAAGATGGATCAGTGGTTTACTCGTGCCTATTAAAAAATGAAGTCCTTGGATATCAATTTGAAGACAACAAGGACATCACTTCCAATGAAAAAAAGTCAAGTGCCAGCAGGAAACTATTTCATGTAACTTGCGCTACACTTACATAAGTTACCAGCTAATTAACGAATTGTGCAACTTCTACAAAAGTGCATTGTGCATTTGTATAACATGCTTAATTAAAAGTTTTCTCACTTACTTTGTGTGTATTTTTGCAGTATGACTCGTCCGAACGGTCCGTAGTCATTAATGAACCATGGTCTCCATATTCGCTTTCACCCATTAGCAATAAGTCGGAGAAATTGTTGCGTTCTCCTAAAAAACCAACGCGGAGGATATCCAAGGTTCCCTTTAAGGTACAGAAACGGCTTTGAAATTTATCACATTGTCTATGGATTTGAATGAAAAAAAAAATTAACGCTGATTTTTTATTTGACTTTTTAGGTTCTTGACGCTCCAGAACTGCAAGATGATTTTTATTTAAATTTAGTTGATTGGTCCTCTCAAAATGTTCTCAGTGTAGGTTTAGGTACATGTGTGTACTTGTGGTCCGCTTGCACCTCGCAAGTAACTAGACTGTGCGATTTAGCTCAAACTGAAGATACAGTAACCTCAGTGGCCTGGAATGAGAGGGTGTGTTTTTAATTATGTCACCTTTCCATTTTTCTAATATACTATTCAAAAAATGGACAAATATTAAATTTTGAAATTATTTCTAAAAAACAGGGAAGTTTAGTAGCCGTGGGCACGCAGCAAGGGCTGGTTCAAGTTTGGGACGCCACGGCTGGAAAGCAAGTGTCAACCTTACACGGACACACGGCAAGGGTAGGTGCAATAGCTTGGAATGGGGATCTCTTGTCCAGCGGCTCAAGAGACAGGTTTATTAATCAGAAGGATATTCGTGCTCCTCCAGCAATCCCAGAGAGACAACTGGTTGGACACAGACAAGAAGTAATTTGCAAAAACGTCAATAATATTTACACTGTAAAATGAGCAATATGTATTTGCAATGCTAATATTAATATTATTTTTTCAGGTATGTGGCCTTAAATGGTCTCCAGATAACCAATATTTGGCTTCCGGTGGCAATGACAATCGTCTCTACGTTTGGAATCTTCATTCTACTGCTCCTATTCAAAATTACACGGAGCATCTAGCTGCAGTTAAAGGTTAGACTAGATATAAATTTTGTAGGAGAAATCTTAGGTCAAATTTCCTAAAAACATTTTTTGAAAATAATTTAATATATTCATAATAATTATTGTTTGGTTTTATATCAAATAGCAATTGCATGGTCCCCACATCACCACGGTTTACTAGCAAGTGGTGGCGGTACTGCCGACAGATGTATAAGATTCTGGAACACGTTAACCGGGCAGCCAATGCAATGCATTGATACCGGTTCTCAAGTCTGTAACCTTGCGTGGTCCAAGCATTCCTCAGAATTGGTAAGAATCCAAGAAATTAAAAAAAATTTCAATGTTTTCTAA
Source organism: Sinhomidia bicolor (assembly GCA_027743785.1). NCBI lineage: Eukaryota > Metazoa > Arthropoda > Collembola > Entomobryomorpha > Entomobryidae > Sinhomidia > Sinhomidia bicolor. The sequence goes on from JAHZMT010005271.1 coordinate 3,082, forward strand.
AGTATCAATTTGACATTTTTAACTTTGCATTTGTGCTATTTCTAAAAAAATTTCACACACAAAAGGCATATGTTATTCGTTACTAGTTATTTTGTACTCTAATTTTGTTCATGAAAGTTAAAGAGAAAGATAAAGAAACGTTATATTTATGAATTAGTATGTAATCAAAAAAGTGAATTTGTCAGAAAATATAATTTCCAGTTTTTTATAAATGACATGCCTTTTCAAAAATGCATCTTGCTCAACAAAATCATCGACAGGGGCATTTATCCATTTCTCGAAAAGATCTCATTGTTACATATTTTATTTGGCACAAATTGTAACCATTTATCAGAATGCATAATATGATGTTATTACATTACATTACTATTATCATTAATATTATGACAAAGATAAAATTTGTTTTCTTTGGTATTTAATCCAGGTCTGTTGACACAAACAACATCAATACATACATATATTAAATGTGTACTTGGATACGTACATATGTATACCAAATCTAAACCAATATTGCACTAATGTTGAAAGTACATCTCATCTTATAATATAGTATCCATTGCCACATCATATTTTTTTTGTCTTACATGCCTACATACATTTCGAGAAACCAATACAGAATACAGACATATATATATATATCAGTAACAACAATGACAATAGCTACGTAATAATATTTACTTATCATTCAACACAATTTTGATGACACAGATATATAGCACGGAATGTATAAAAGCGACAACACGTATTTTTTTAAAAAATAAAAAAAATTAAATGACTAAATAACCACGTTAACCAGGCAATTACTATCTAATATCACAAAAATACGTTTATACATATCTAATATATTTAATTGCAACGACAACAATAATGAGTATACAATAATACGAACACAACGTTTACAGCACAGTACCATGATTTAATCAATTAAGAAACTGCGCAGACAAATTTTTATATTTAAAAAAAATGCTGTCTAGTTATCTTTCCTTTTTTCTTAAATTTATCGAGATTGCTCCTGCACCAAATGATCTAGATCGGACGTAATAAAGAAGACTGGACTAGCTGATGTTGGTTGAGGATCAGTTTGTCGGACAGCGGACAGCTCTGCAACAGAAGTATTTGTTTCATTTTCAACACCATACATGTCGAAGGCGGACCTCTTTTGACGTTTTGGCAGTAAGTATACCAAGGACAAAGCAATGATGACATGCCATGCAGAATGTGTGTACTGTAAATCAATCATTTTTTAAAAAAGAGTTGGATAAACCAAACTGGTCCTAGCTCAAATGGAGTTTTAAAAAAATGTTTAAAAACATAAATATTCTCTTTACGCGATAATTATCCTCGGTTTCCACAAACGCAAATAGCACAAGTCCTGCAGCTCCCAAAATAACCCCAGGGAGAAATAATAGTACTGTGGTGAGTTTTGGTATAATAATGCTTCTGTTTTTAATACTGCGATAGGACCACACACTGATTGGGATTGATATTCCCAGTGCAAATGGGAACACAAACACCATCAGTCCTGTGCGATTGTATTCCACTCCAATGGCAATCACCACTGCTCCCAGCATGTACAGACTAGAGTCATATCTGGGGGGGCTTTTTGCCAGAGCAATGAGCGTTACCCAAAATGCAAGAATCGAGCAGAAAAAGTCACAGAACTGCAAAACCTAAAGTAATGGAAGAGAAAATTATTAGACTAAATGCATATCTTTTGAAAACCTACGGTACGTTTAAATGCTATCAACTTTGTGATAAGTTGCTACCGAGTAGCGGGTTAGACAGTAGCCGTAAATGTCTTGATCACACGCATGGTACAGAGTTGACGAGATCATTGTGACGGAATATATCAGTCCTTGCGTGAACATTCTCCGTTTCAATGCTAGAAAAATGGCTGGAATGAAAAACAGATTGCTCAGTGTTAAGAGCAATGTGGCGGATAAAAGAATAATTTCTGGGGTTGCTTGTGAGTCATCATTGCATGCCCAGCCACGATAACCTATGCAATTAAAATAGTAGGTAGCACATTATTAAATGCATAATGCTATAGACAAAATTGTGTGTTTGTATATCTAGTATTGCATGGAATTAATCTATACCTCCTATACAACGGCAAGCTGTGTAAAAGAACTGTCCCTTGTGAATTTCCTGGCAAATTCCATAAGTGCCACAGGGAAGGATGGCTGATCCTGGACTAGATGGTTTCGTAAGAACACAAGGCTGGGTTCGTATATCTAGTGAAATTAAAGCTTCTTCAACAGCACATGGCACAACGTTCCTGAGCAAAAGGGAAGCAAATTATTTTTGTGAGTTTGGTCTTATTTCAAAAACGTAGACATAACAAGACTGATTACAACTTTATTATGCACTTACTCATCCAAAAAGCAAACTGTTGTAAAGGAAATGTACCAAGAATCCGGCTCAGGGTAAGAAATTAAAATTGTATCATCAATTGTGCCCCTGTTTAATGATGAGACATGTAGATCAAGGCCAGCCTCACAGCAAGATGATATGTTTGCAGAAGATGCACTACAACATAATGGCGCCGGGGGCCTGGCCTTTCGTACACATGCATAAACGTGCAAGATTTGTGCCGTTGAATTCTACAAAAACCCAATAATCAAGCATTTAGTCGATATGGTATATTGAGAGTTAAAAAGCATGTCCAAATTTTGTCAAATACCAAAAGTAGAGCATCCAAATGCACTCCAATGCTGAGAGTGCCCCCAATATCTACATATGGCAAAATTTCAAATGCTGCTCCAACGCGCATTACATCATTCACAGCTAGCCATGTTGTAAACCATTCTCGCCCCTTAAAATTATCCATCATTATAACCGTTATAAATTGTAATATTCTATAAGAAAATAATTTTTTAATATGATTTTTCAGTATATTTGCACACCTCTAACAAAAAGGTGTCCGAAAAATCCTGTGCATGTTTAATCCTTGTTAGTCGGAACAGCCGAATCAAATCGCAATCGCAAATGAAATCAGAAATATCATTTTCATCTCTATCGTTTAAAATGAGTGGATCATTCGTAACCAGTTTAGCAGTAACGGTTGCGGTGGTCATGTTCACTCTGACTGCTTGATCTTTTAAATTAGCTGCTGAGTGTACGCCTGCAAACTGCTGGATAAAATTACGCCCTAGGATTTGGATAGGACAATCTGCCAAAAATAATACCATTAAATCAATAACCAAAAATCTCTCGGCATTATTCCTTGTACGTAATACCACTCCAGCAAAAACAAATATTTACCTTTTACGAAAATTGAGACATTATATGAAACTTTGTCTTCTGCCACAACCAAAATATAATAGTACGAATCAGTGAATGGTAGCCTTTCCGAATGACTGAATTCAGAGCTACTAGCTTCCATGATGGTGGTCAGGGTTCCATTCGATTTATATCTTGGTAGAGCCCTTGGTCTCAAAAAAACATTTCGTATGCATGGAACAGAACCATGTGAATTTGCTGAAGCCCCCTTTCCATCATAGGACGTAACATTGGAAAATAAATCCATTTCTGTGAATCGATGGTTTGAATGGTGGTGACAGCCATCTATGCGAAGCTTGAACTCCCATGTGCCAGCAGGAATATAGAATCTGATTTTTACATGAACAAAATGTATGTCAGTTTCTTTTTCATATTATGACTTTGTTACAGGCACAAACAGGAATGTAAGTAGAAATGCATTGCTATAAGGAAATGCTGCCAATATAAAAAGCGGTTATCTTACTTAAAGTAGGTAAAATGCTCAACACTGCTCAGTCTTGTTGTGGTCTTGACAGGTATTGTTTCCACATACGGTACCTGCGACCATAATGCCACAGAACCTAGACTGTACTGACATTTGTGTCCGATACCCTGTAAAAGGTAGATGATTAAAAGCATGATTTTATGGTGTGTTCATAGTGGACGGTGACAATGAAGTGAACGCACCTCTTGTTGAACATGCTGATCCCAGTCCGGAAGATAGGCAGCAGCAAACCAACTGCCTGGAAGAGGATTGTATACTGGAAAAACAGTGGCATCATGAGGCTGGTAGGACGAGCTAAGAACCAAGTTGAACAGTGAAGTTCTCCCTGTGTACAAATTGTCGGGAAATGTGGAGTTATCCGGTGACATTACCGGATAGCTGCCATGTTGCAGATATCTATGAAAAAAATTGACAACGAGCTAGACAATAGTTTCTTCCAATATACTCGTCCCCCGTGGCAAGGAGCCACTCATGCTTGTCTCGCTGACAGCAGACGAAAATCTAATAATGATACATGGTGGTTTGCAACGAATGACAGTGTTCTGTTGGTTGACGATGCACATATTGTCATCATGGAATATAAATTGCAATAATTCATGCAACATTTTATGACAAGATAATATAATGCCCATGTTGTGCATTGTAGTTATGTAGTTGCAGAGGGGTGCATGTGTGACAATGTAATATTATTATTATCTATTGCGTGAAATGAATAAAATAGTAATGGCTCACTAACATGTAAACATCTCTAACGGGACAGTTTCGACTGTCCATGAAAGCAGCAAACTCGAACGTTGCCCTTGAGACTTCATTTGGAACAAAGTAGTGGAAAAGAGTAACGTCTGCATAGCTTCGGTAGGGACGAAGAAGGCCTTCTTGACTCACTTGTGGAAGAAGGCTTGTGACTGGCACTACATGAAATACTGAAATTTATAGTGATAGCAAAAGTAAAACACATTAAGGTGGACATCAACTACTGATACAAAAGAACATCAGTGCACTATGACGATGTGCATTTTACACGTCAACTAATTTTAAAAGTTTTTTTTGCCCAAATGTGTGAATTTGCTCACCTGACTTTAGCAGAACCAGTAACAGCGGCAAAGGGGTCATGGCACGAGGCCAAAAAAGTATAAAGACTTGAAGCAGTAGAGCCTAATAACACCGAAATTGCCTCAATTTCATTATGATTGCATTTTTTTCTCTTAGTGCTTCTACAACAGTTGAAACGACAAGACACACAAAGAAAAGCTACGTATCTTGTTCATTTGAAGAGATAGTTTATATCAGATATCACATTGATCCGTCCATGTCACCGAATAAGAAATCAACTGCTAAAAATCACCCATCGCCCCGTTTAGTTGAACAAAAAAAATTGCTATAGTTCTGTGGCTCACCAACACAGTCTTGTATTGCACTGAATTTATGAAAGCAAAATTATGCCAACTATCACCAGGCATAATTTAAAGGAAAAATGAAAATGTCCTTATCTGCACCGCAACGGCTCGGTGATGTCATCACACATTCATTAGTTACTTTTGTTATGCTTTTAATTCTCTCCTCTTGTTCAACTTCAATCGTCCACAGCTAGTTCCAGAGGAGCATTATGCTGCTGACGACAAGCAAATAAATTGTGGCAAGTTCTTTATTTGTACTGATTTTTCTATTGAACTTGAGTTTCCAAGCAGAATGGTGAAGTAACTGATATTATATCATCTTATCTCATACTTGCATCTAATCACGGTTCCAAATTATACCCACGTACGTGTGTACATATGTTGTAGATACATATTATCTTACCACATCACAATTGTGTAATTATGTAAATAAATAAGTCTTTAGTCGCATCGCATAACAAACTACAAAAACATGGTAACGTTTTTTTTGCTATGAAATTGTTATAATGAAGCTGTATCTATCCGCCTGTTGTCCTTGCAGATGGATATTTGTATTTGTAATTAACTGTACGTGGTCAAATTTGTTTTTACTGAGACAGAAAAATGCAAGCCGGCAGTAAGGGTAAGTGCTGTGGCTGAATGTGTAAGCCAACCGCAACAGTAGCTTTAAAAACTAGTACAGAGCATAGCTAATTAACACAACGCCATCACACAACATTACCTACTTTTGCATGTAAATACTCTTGTTTTCTACGCTGAACAAAGAAAACTACATGGTTCCCAACTTTGAAAACTGATTTGGAACCACCACTGCTTGTGTTATTATTTTCATGTAACGTATGAGCTGATTAAAAAATTGGTGTGCTACTTCACATGTAACACCGAGTTAAAAGTATGTAGTAGGAGTAGTAGGAGCAGCAGCAGCAGTAAGTTGTGTAGTTAGTAAGTGGATTGACTTATGAAATGATCGCGTGAAGTGATGTGCTTTTTTACTTTTGGTGTGTGTACCTACGTTACCATTACTTCATGTAGTTTTCACCTGCACTTGTACTCGTGGGAACCTACATAATTCCAATTTTAATTCGCTCTAATCTCTCAAAGTGGTGCTTGTAAAAATATTTTGAGTATTCTCTGGCAAAAATGAGTTTGCTTTCTCTTTATTCGCACTTGTTACAAGTAAAACTTGCTTTCCAAAATGAATAGTTGAAAATACAGCAAGGATTACTGCATTTGCACAATTGTTTCACTGTCAAATTTTCCCCCATTTGTTTTACCACATTTTAATCGACCAGTTTACACAATCGTGCACATTTTCACTTTGGAATAAGTTGGTGTGTGTATCTCCTCAGATAAATTTCATGATCTGTTTTATAAGTTGACATGATATTTGATAACATTGGAAAGTAATATTAGCAAATCTATAAGCAAACTCTTGATATTTTAGATTTTTTCTATCTCTCTCTCTCCTTATGTCAAATACTTATTGAATTAAGCGTAAATCAAGTACTTCCTGACTTGTCTATTGAACACACATAGAAACGAAGAGCAAAGTTGCACGCATAGCGACAGAAAAACATTTTTTTTGCGTCTATTCCACACATGCTTGGCAGGATTGCAATAATATTGTCGGATGTTTCTTTACTTTTTTTTCCAATATACACTTTTTTAGAAGGGATGAAATATACCAGATTTTACTTGTGTTGTATGTTGTGCAGGGTATATGTACAAGTTGTAGAACATCTCGTCTCTGTGCATCATTATTATCGTGGGTAGTACAAGTCCTTATATGATTTTGACTTGGGAGCAGTTGTAAGTGGTAAACGTTCTGCTCCGCTGTTGAATTTCATAGCCCCTATAAGTACATTTACGTACTAGTATTACGTATACTTTTTTTACATCTGCCCAGTGATATAGGGAAAAGTGGCAGCAATGGTGGCGGTGGTAATGGTAATGACAGGATACTACCTTTCTTGCTCATGATGGAAACTAGTGTGCACTTTGCTCCAATGGTAGTCAAACAGAACCTGGTTGCCAGGCTTTTCCTGTCTTACAATTGATTCTCTTCCAAGAAAGTTGGAAGAAACGTCAAGAAACACAAATTTCTTATGAAAAGTTGTGCATTACACCTAACTTTGGTTTCAACTTTTGTACTTTTATAAAATAATTTAGTAAGAGATGAGGAAAAAGTCCGATGTAGTCATGTAACGAGCTTTTCCTTGTGCACAAAAGCAGCTCAAGTAGAACCAACTGGAAAGAGTCGACATGAACAAAGTAATGCCATGAAATAAATTATTTACATGTGACCTAAAACTCTTACTGTTCTCTGTACAGATTAATTACATATCCTAATAATAATGGATTAAATTGTACGCGCAAAATTCACTCATCATTTTAAAAACACTCTACAATAATTTACAGAAATGGGAATTAGTGCTGTACAAAAAATAACTTTATTTTACGTTTTTAAAATTCGCTTAATCTTTTCATGTTTTAAAAGCCCATAAAAACAATGCTTTCCCATAAAAAAATGCTTGCAATGCCGAAGATGTAACTTGATGCAATCCAGGATAGCAGCTAGCAACGCTTTTTTTTACAATTGTTTATTTCCTTTTCAATTTGACACAGTAATTCCAAACAAGTGCTTTTTTACTGCCGTGAAAGCGATTATTTTAATGTAAAAAGTTTCTTGTTTGATGCATATCCTCATCATGATTCGCCGTTTTTTTCACTAAATTCCTTTATAAGCTGTTGTTTAGAGTTTAGATACACTTTTTTCAGAAAAAAACACAAACTAATGCTCTGTTTCGTTTGGTTAATATAAGAAATGGAACTTGTATAAAGATGCCATCATGCCATAATATATCTTTATACATCAAGCATACAAACAAACAATGGTGTGCATGTGCAAAAGCGTACCAGCAGCAGACTTTCTGTCTAAACTGAAACAACAGCACGTTGTATAAATTAGTGAGGAGTCGTCGGGTACAATATGAAAACGCGACTTTTGGAATGCTGCTGCTGTCTGAAAGTTTTTTTTCTCCTACTTTAAAAAAATCTGATGCAATCTTAAGAGATACATGGATGAATATTCGAATTTGAGATTTTCAACTTGATCTTGATGATAAAAAAACAAACAAACGAATCAATTCTTGTTTTCATCCAACAACATTAACTGTTTCATTACCTAATTTTTGAACAGATATATTGCATTGCTGCTTGGCTGGGAGTATGAAAAGATAAAAAAGATTCCTTTATACTCTTGGCTTTATTATGCCAAGAAATTTAAACAATTGGTACATGGTATGAAAATTTGTGCATGCGTATACTGAAAAATGCATTACGCTTCATCATTGTATCAACTAAATGTAACTGAACTAATAGAATAAATGCAATGAACACAATTTGTTACGTTTCAGTGGAGCAAAAAGAGAGCGTGTATCGGGATCGGAAGGAAAAGGTGGAATGCTGTTTGCAGAGGAAAAAGCAGACTGCAGACAGATGATGTCAGAATTCCCCATCTCTTTCTTCGCATCTATAATACGTAACATGTGCATATACCTACATTTCCCTAAATATGCTGACCTTTCTATAGTTATATACACCAACTTCAGCTTTGCTTGGCTCTTTCATCTAATTTTAGTTTCAGTATGATCAGAGTGCGTGGGAAAGTTGCATCACTTTACTTGGAGATGTCATCATAGCCACCTAGATGCTTTTAGGATTCCCTTTCTAAAGCACTTTTGCACACATGCATAAATGTATAAATCAACAATATAACTGACTTTTCACAAAAATATTGCAAAAGACAAGATTTTAGTGCATTGAAAATATTAATTAGAAAATAAAAAGCGTTTAAAATTGCAAAAAAACTCCGTCCTATCTAGAAGAAAGAACTTTACAACATTGCCTCTGAAATCCGTTCTTATTTATCCTTTTATACATCCGTCAAATTTGATTTTATTACAAAAGCCTAGCGTTCTCAGCAAGTGCTGAAATTCTCCATGCTTCAGGAATAAATTTACGACTGCTATTGAATCCGGCTGAATTGTAAAGAAAATCGCTTTTGTTGTTTTTTCTTCTCTCCCTCTCTCTCTATTATTTCGTTCTTTTGTTCAGAAGCAAAATGATTGTGCACTACTGTTGTTATGGTGCCGCCCACGCTTGTAGCAAGATTGTTCCTTTGCCTATTATTATTGTTATATGTGCCATGTGTATTTGCAAAAGCTACTAGAAAATTACAAAATAAAAAGCAAGAAGAATTCGCTCAGCATGATTATTTATCCCATCTCTCAATATCATTGCGTAAATGGACAATATAATGTGTACATATGTACAACGTAGTTTTGTTACGCTGCTCCCTAATCTGCAGCGAGAAAGAGAGAGAGAGAGGGAACTTGCACATTGAAACTGAGTAAGTCAGGTATAAAGCTGCCATCTCCTACGCTTACTTTCCATATAGAATAATATGTACTTTATTCTTGGTTTAGGCTATATAGCAGCCAAAATGTAATTTGACTTACCAAACTTGGAAAAAAGTAACTGGTGAAGAGCCTTAAAATTTGTTGGTACGACAAAAGGAGAAAAAAATTATGATATTTACAAAGCGCAGTAAAACATTATTATCTTAGGAGTGGTAGGTAACGTAAACTCGTGGAATGAAGGAGGATTCTTTTATTATAACGAGTCTCCCTACTATATACCTATGCAACTATATTTATACTCCATTTACTTTGCCACCATCCAACATTTTTTTAAGACGCAGACGCATTTCTAACCATTGCTTTTTTATTATTACGTACATGTGTGCCTATGTAATGTACATTTATTATAATAGTTCATAAGAAATGTAACTTTACAGACAGACAGGAAAATAAATAGGTTGTGGCAAATATCCCAATCCTCGCCATCTTCTCTTTATCAGAGAAGAGGTAGGTATGTTCAATATGTATGTCTATTTGGTGTGTTATTATGTTGCTGCTGTAATGGGATATACAATGCCTGCGCTTTCGGAACTCTGCTTGCTGATGATGGCAAGTAGGACAATGACGACGATAGGACTGCAATACTTGCCACACGTTCCCACACTTTCTCTTTCCAATGCAGGCCGTATTTCATCAGGGTTTGGTTTCTGGAAAGGAAACTGTAAACGAGACAGCATGAGAATAGCTTGGAAAGCAATATCACTCCGGCTGGAACATGTTCACTGGTTCTATTTATGATTCCACTTGGTTTCTGCGTAACGTTTCCACCACCTATGTAAAACATAGTCATCTGACTGTCGTTCATCTCTCATGCATGGGCTATATTTATATTATTATGGTTTAGGGAAAGTATGGTAAAAAAAACATCCACCCAATTTCTCGGGTATCTCTCTCCTTTTACTCACACGGTTTGGAGCCACACCGCTTCATAAAAAAAACAAGCGAGTTCTCAACGTGACACACAAAAAATACGGGAGTGAGAGGAGGGATTAATTTCCCTGGTGAGATTGGGAATAATATTTACAAAACTCATAAAGTATTGTTATTATTATTACACGTTTCATGTGTTGAAGGTGACATATCAAAAAGAAAGCTGGAAGAAATATTCATTACATTTCAAAAAATTAAAATACACTAATCAAATACAACAGTAATAACTTTGTGAACAAGTGTGCGTGCGCGTGTAATATGTAGAAACAGTAAAGATGAACTGGTTCATGGCTTTGTCTTTTCTTAAAACTACTCACATAATACTGCACAAAACTTTCTTTATGACTATATGAGAGTAAAATTTTGGTTTCAGTGATTCGGTGAACTTGCACAGTTGGTATTCCAGAGAAGGGAAACAAGGCAGTATTTTTTGTGTAACATATGATGGAGAATCTGTAAAGAAAAAAGTTTACTTCAAACTTGGTAAGTCAAATATTTTATAATAATAGACTGTAGGAAACAAAAAGTAAATTTCAGTTCACTGTTGTAACAATAATTTCTCAAGGGAGTGCACTTTAGCCGTTTAATTAAATTGAGTCTTTCTCGTACAAATATGTGCATGTTTTGAATTTGCTAATTTATTTAATAATACGTAAAAGATGATGGTCAATATTTGCAAACTCACTCGACTGAAAATTCAATTTCCAATAACATGGTGAAATTCTAAAGTTGCGTGTGCGTGTGTGTTTTTTTGGTATGGTATGTATGAGAACAAATAGTAAAAGTAAATGTCACATGTTGTGTGGTTGGAACACTTTCTTTTGAGTGTTATATAACATGTCCTTTTTGAATAATTGGCACACGTAACGAATGTCTTGATTTTTTTCAGTTCGTTGAAAGCATTAAATATTTGCATAGAAACGGTTGCATGTTTAAAGGATGGGTTGACATAGAAATAGAAATAGACATGGAAGAAAAAAAACTTTAATAAAACCGTAATTTTATGACTGACTGTCTGTCTTTTCTTATCCAGAGAACTATAATACACAAGAGACTTTTCTAAATTAAAAGTTTCAGCAAGAGATGAAAAATTTGAGAATCTTTTCTTATTTACTTAACATTAACAGTACTACTATGAGTGTCATTTAAATGCAAAAATTATTGGTATTCCCAACTACTTCTTTCATCAAGTTTCTTATAGCTAAATAAAACTGCTTTTCTTCCTAAATGATACATTAATTTTTTTCTGACTGATAATTTGCCACATTATTGAATGCTAAAAGTTGTCATTTCTCTGTTTTGCAAACTGACAATGAGAACGATACATCAATGTATCCTAATCCCAATTAATATCGTTTAACAACTGCTCCTTGCTAAAAAAAATTGTTTTCCTGCTTCCCTAAAATTCCTTGATAGCGTTGATAATGACCCATTTCTTCATGCTGTGGTAGCTGATCATCACAATGTGTGCTATAAACCTACTTGAGCATTACCAGACGGCACGGGAGTCTGGAATAATAGATTCTAACCATTTGAGATGTGCAGTCGTAGCTCATCATCAGAATATAGTTTTCGTACTCGCCCACGCTACGCATCTCTCTGGTGGACAGTTTGCTTTGTATGAGTTAGGTATGTACATTATTAAAAATTCAGACTTGTCTTTGTTCGTTACCAAAATAAACGCTTGTAGTATCGGCAGGCTACAGGATATTAACCAGACTACTTCTTCGGTCTGTTGAGCATGTTTTAATCGCAAACTTTCCACAATTACAAATCTCTGTTTCTCATTAAAGCTGTAATACAGACAGACTAACCCTGATCCATCTAGCTCTGTTTGTTTACTTTGATTGTGTGTGTTTGCATGGCATTAATTTATACTCTTCTCTTGATATAGACACGATTCGAATCGCAACAGGAAGTAAACAGAAATATAATACGATCCTCTATACTACTGTTCGGTGGTGAAGTGTATTATTATTATTATCAAATTTATCGCTTCATGCAAGTCATGTGTACACCTGGATTCATTTTTAGCCACTAAAAGCTTTTATTTATACGAATGGAATTACGCTCCAGTTTCACTTTCGGCTAAAATAGTTGTCCAAATCGTTAATACATGTCAAGAATATACAGATATGGTTTTTTGAATAGTGGCACTGCACCGTGATGACAACGCTGTTTTCCAAAAGTTGTACTCAAATTACAGGTACAATATAAATATGAACTTCTTTATTTACTGTTTTAAGACACCAAAAAATTCTGCTGACTCTTCATTGCTGCCATGTATTTTGTGTAACCACTACTTTTTTTAACAAAAAAGATGTGTGAACATTTAAGTAGAGCCTTCCATTTTATATTCCATCATGCATAACTAACAGCGAAGCAGTGCATAACATGTGTATTCTGAATGTTGCGAGTACTCCATCGCATAGAACAAAAAAAATTGTGCCCGCGCTGCACGCACCAATTTTACTTTTAACGTAGTAAGAATAGTCGCACATTCTCAACTAACAAGTTAAATAATTTTTACCGACTGTGTGTCGTGTGTACACAATAGAATCTTTTGCACGCACCTTTTCTACTT
>JAHZMT010005272.1:0-10413 GCA_027743785.1 Sinhomidia bicolor
TTGGATTCGTGAATAATAATATTTTGATGCACAATGCACATCATCATTGCACTGTCTCTTGAGAAACAGGAAAACAGGTTTTAATATTTTTTTTCCTCATTCATACACAAAAACGTTAGTTAAAAAGTTTTTTTTTAATCTGCGGATTATGCACCTTACTTACAGAGCATTTTAAAAGATGCAAACACGACAAAAAGCACGACACACGCGAAAACAAGAAAATATTAACCACACATACCTACATACATACCTCATTGTGTTGGAACAAGAGTCAGTCATACAGAAACTATGAGGATGAGTCATACTTCAAAGTATTAAATCTTTAAGAAGATGAAAGAGTACAAAAAAACAAATTACAGTAGAAGTAGCAGTAGCAGTAAAACAGGTGTACAGCACAGGTAATACAAATTAGAAACTTATTATTGTGCACTAACTTGGAATTTTGGAGTGAGGCTTATTATTATTATTACATTTGTAGAAAAGCAACCCAGCTAATGGACAATCCCTAGCAGTAGCATAATGGACCATGAAACTTAACATTAAGCTATGTATGTAAATCTCCCAACAAAAATGCTAGCAATTACTACTAATAACGTTTAGTTGAATACCAGGGTTGCTAGTAATTACGGCAACGAAATAGGCATAGCTTCGTCGAAATAATAGAGTTTTGGTAATAGACGGATTTGCGCCAGACTACTTTTTACCATCATCATCATTCTTCAGATTTCTCCTAAGGTGAAGGGTTAAAATGTGAACGTGAAAAGAAAAGATACCTTTGTTAAACAAGATGAGATCGTTGAGAAAACATCCAATTAATGGCATGATATATGTATTGCAAAAAATATGAGTCTTGAGAAAAAGGAAGGAAAAACCGGGAGGCCTAAGAGCGTGAAACCGGATTCGATCTGTTATCTCCTCCCCGAGTTCCACCATTTTATGCAAGCCTACTTTCTGTTGTTACACCCCATAATTTTTATGCATATGATATACATGTATTATGTCAGCAATGTGCCGTTCCGCTTTGTGCTAATAATAAATTGACACTGACGGGTGTCAGTCAATGTTACGTAAATATAGGTATTTGCAAACGCTTGTCATGTATTCATTCGTGCAGGTTTAATATTTAATGCTTTAATTAGTACTGGAGATTATTACCTACACTTATTGCATTAGTCACGCCAATGCCAAATTTGCACTTGGCCATCGGACAGAATAATAGAATAGTTGTAGTAGTCGGAAATGAATATCGTAAATAACAGTCAGCAATAAAAAAAGGTGATGATAATATATAGATAATCATGAGATATATGTACGCTGACAATGACTTTAGGAACCGTTTATTAATAAATAATAAAAAAGGCAAACAAGGTGCAAATACCTGCTAATAATGCTAATGCCCCTTTTTATTGATTTATGATTAAGGTTATCAAAGCACCACAAAATAAATAAATACAGATATCAATTTGCATATGTAATTTTTTATTACCTTGCAAGTGGTCCACTCCGTTTAGCTCTCTGACTAAGGATCTTGTCTACAACGGGATAGTCACCGTTCCTCGCAGCTTCAATTAGCTCCTGATCTTTGCCCATGCCATACCACGCTTCGATAACACAGTTACTTTAAAGGTCACACCAAGAAATGCGCTAATTGTGCAATATTTGCATGGAGATTAGTAGATTGCAGCACATCCTCTCTCTCTCTCTCTCACACAAACAAATTTTACCTAACTTTTCACACCATATCTTGATAACACACACGCACACACATTTGTGAGCACAGGGATTAGGCATTCACAACTTTTTAACAAAACGTTTAAATAGTACAACAACGAGAAAACAATCACGATAGCCGAGTATTTAGTGAGCGCATTTGTACAGCAACTATGCACAACTTTCAATCACAACCTTAACAGTTTGACATGAAGTAATATTATTATTATTATCTCTAATCTTGAAAGTGGATACTGGAACATAGTATTCAGTAAAAATCTAGTTTTAGTGTTCGAGCCGTATAAATAAATATATGCCTAAAGTCGGCTCACTAATTAGAAGGTAGGCAAGTTTTATCGCGTATTTAGTCAAATATTCTCATCACGTTACTATAATTTTTAAGCTAAAAAACATAAGAAATCTCCCAAAGAAAAAATAACATTATTATTTACCCCACTTACTTCTCCACTGTCAGATGAAACTGTTTTTGTATGTTAGTATGTAACGTATGTACAACATGTCCGAGGTTAATGTACATTCACCACTTTTTTACACACACACACACACACTGCATATATATAACTGATATTGATATCAAATTTTACAATAATATTTTTTCTATATAAAATGTATACCTTGTGTAGTTTTTATTATTATTATTACGTATGTGTAGTTAGTTATAATCAGTCAGTGGTAGTGGCAGTATTAGAACTATCATCATGTATCCGTTAGCACTACACTGTTGAAAGTTCCAATACAATTTGCTTGCAGCTACATTTGTAGTAGCGAAGCAAAGCTTACTATAAATATATGGGATGATGGCGATGATGTGCACAAAAAATGATATGGTTTTTTTATCTAGAATATATAGGTTATAATATTTAGGTATATATTTATATCATTCTCTCTCTCTCTCT
This sequence comes from Sinhomidia bicolor, assembly GCA_027743785.1. NCBI lineage: Eukaryota > Metazoa > Arthropoda > Collembola > Entomobryomorpha > Entomobryidae > Sinhomidia > Sinhomidia bicolor. Next base: position 2,628 of record JAHZMT010005272.1, read on the forward strand.
CTAAAAATATTATTACATTGAATTTTCCATGAAAAAACGTAACGTAACACAACTGTACTTTTAGAGAGCACTGTGAGTCTCTATGTCTGGTTTGTTATGGAACAAAAACATCACACATGCTTATCGTCATATAAGAATATAAGAGACATACCAGAGCAGTAAAGTGTTACTTCGATTCAAGCCTTTAATATTGTACATTTACGGTATATCCCTTCCTTTCCTGCTATATTTCCATTACCGTTTTTCCAGAGCTGCCGCTGTTGTTGTTGAGTTTTTCTTTTCTGATACATGTTACATGAATACCCATGCTAGGTGGATATGAGCGAGCTCGACGGCAACGACACGACGTAACGAAAAGTAGACGAACTGCTTGTTTTTGTGTAGAACTGTATGAAATTGCTTTGTATTTAGGGATAGGTATATATATATATACATATATATAAATAAAGCAGTTTGCTCGGCGATGATGTGCCTACATGTAACTCCAGTTAACCGTCGTCGTAGTAATAGCAGCAGCAGTAGTCGTCAGATTTTTTCAAGGGACGATGATGATTATGCTAGGTTATATATGGTGGTAATTGGCACATCATGTCCATTTCTCACCCTATTAGAAAGTATGTAAGTTAAGAAGTCAGAAAAATATATGTTGTATACATCTTTTTCTACAGATCTTTGTCGGTCTGTTTGGTCCAACAATACAAAATACTGCTACTATTATACCACTTTTAGTGATGGTGCTGCTGCCGTTTGTGATTCTCTCGTCGTCACAATAATAATACGCATTTCATGTACAAGATCACTACTAACTTTGCTCCTTGTACCAACAACAGCAACAGCATCCACACTCTTCTTCTGTCCATTCAATTCCATGCCCTTTCATGCACTTTGTTGTGCTGGATCATAGATATATAATATATATATATGGTATATCCAGCTGAATCCAGATTCAGATGGAGATCCAGCCAGTTTCAAACAACAGCAGCAGCAGCCACTGGACAGAGAGCATAAAGAAAAAAAGAGACTCTGGAAAAGGTCCCTTCTTATGGGTACAAAGGCAAAACTGAACGCTCACACTCAAACTGCCTTTTGTGTATAAAGAGAGATGTTGATATAATACTAATAATATGTATGCATATATATGCCAGGCAGCTCTTTCTTTTCGGCGGATGATGTGCTGTAGTAAACAAGCGTTGTTCGCACCGTTTGAAATACACACGCACACATGCATATACAAACGAACGCTTGGAAAGATGGGCTACACATCTACATCCATGCACTTTTGTACGATGATGTACCAAAATAATTTGTAAAGTAGTGATGATAATATATAAAACCGTTATAACCCGCACTGTACTCTGTAGCTGCTGCTGCCGCTACTGCATTTTAGATAAGAATTGAAAGAACGGCGGATAGAGAGAGAGAAAGAGAAAGAAGAAGATGGGAAAGGAGTTGGAAGTGAGCAGATGGAAAGGGAAATAATCGATCCATATACACACCCTTGCTTGCTTTGTTGCCTTGCCTCTTGCCTGGTTGCATGCAAGCTTGTTGTATTTCTCTCCAGCTTCTTGTTCTTATGATGATGATGATGGTTTGTTAATAATAGTATTGCACAATTACGGTAGTAGGAGTAGTTGTAGGAGTAGTAGTAGTAGTAAGAAAAAAATAGCGGTTCCAGTTGTAGAAAATCGGGCAGGCAAACGAACGTGCTGATGTTGGTTGGCACGCACACCCAGCCACCAAGCAGTAGTACATACACACCTCTTGTTGTAAACTTTCGGTTCAACACAAGACACAACCGTTCCTTTTTTCTTTATATAAGCAAATCCAGCTAGGTATTTGTTTTTAGGATGATATGATGATGCTACTACCACTGCTGTTGTTGTAGTAAGGATTCTTCTGTGAAGAGAGATGCTCTTTTTGTGTTTTTATTTCCAACTTGATCTTTTAAAAGTTGGTTTTAGCAAAAATATGCAAGCACACTTTTGGCATGTTTTTTTCTGTGGCAAGATGCAATAATGCCATATATGTAAGATGAAGTTATTAAGTTCTATGACTTTGTTATTGGCTTAGTTATATGTACTTTGTTGAGCGAGTTCCAACAAACGAATTTTTGTTTGCTTCTTGACACTTTTATTGTTTAGAAAACACAATAATGCTTTTCGCGAGTCATGATGAATGTATGCACAAGTTTTAAAAAGGATGGATTAATGAATAATCTAAAAACACAATCACACACAAATGGAGACACACATAGTTTTAAAAGTGGTTGAAGTTTGTAGTAGCGGCGATGATGACAATGATGCTTGCTAGCTCTGTGTTCGCAAGAGTTATGAACAACACTGAGCAAAAAAGTTTTTGCACGCTGTTTGCCTCGTTGTTGATGACTCTAGCAGTAGTAAACCGACTACATCAGCGATTGTAGCTACGAAGCTGATGCTAGTAAAAATGCATATGCGAAAATAATAAAAGCAACAGTAGAGACGCAATGGTATTCTTATTGAAAATTAATTGCTTTGTAACAAAATCGAATGAGAATAAGAACTTGAAATTTTAAAATTTTTGGTATTCTGTTCTTCACCGAATTCATAAATTTTCTGAGTTGACTGTAGTTTTTATTTGTTATCTTAAAAATAATTTCAAGTCACAAAGTCTGTTAACCTACGTACCAACAATTGCAAATTGAACAACATGCCTGCTTCTAGCTAGGCGTCAAAAAACTGACAGACAAACATGTTTAAACTTTCTGACGCTTTGTGTTTGTAATAATGATTCCTTTTGTTATTTAAGTAGTTTTACACTGCACATGTCTAGCGGTTGTAAACGTAGTGTGACGTGATCCCATGGATGCCACAAAAGTACAAGTTAAAGTTGTGGCAATATATAACTAAAGTATGGCATAACATTGTATTGAATAATATATATCATATAACATATTATATAGCATGTACATTGTTCATTTCGCTTTGACGATGATGATGTTTGTGGTGATGGTAAAATGCACAACTGTAAAAAACGAGCAAACACATGAATCGTCTGTGCTGAGTTGCGTTTGCTCTTTTGTGTTTTAATTTGATGAGCTCTTCAACATTTATCAGTTCAACTCTCTCAATTCAATTCGATTTTACAATTACACTACTGCCTTTTATGAATTTTTCAAAGTTATACCAGATTACAGTTCGTGTTTAGTCAAGAGTTTGGTGGTAATATTGATGATGATACGTGGTATAAAGATGAAGCTGCCGGTGACAATTGAGTGATCTTGATGATTCACTGTACTCATATTTTTAACATCTATTTTGCACATACATTAAAAAGAGATTGTTTGCCTTTCTAGGCTTAAATGTGAATCATGACCAATTGTATACATTTTTATAATATTTAGAAACACAAAATAGTATAGCATTTAAAAGTAAATCTGCAACCTTTATTAATAAATTTACAACATGCACATTGTAGTCTAACTTAACGATTGAAATATTATAAATTATTTACTATTATACTTTCTCCCAATAAATTTAGATTTTGACCTCTGAATCCTGACAAAGGTGGCCTACAATAAAGGAAATAAAAAACAAGTCAGCACATATTCTTATAGAAATAATGAAAATAAAATAAGTCTCTGAATTACATCAAATTTGTCCTAATATTTGCAAACACTTACGTTGATTAACCCGAGTATTTTTTTGCGCTCGTTTTTGTATTTAGTTGCAACAACATGATGACGTATCAAATCGCGCAAGATTTTCCTGCTCTTCTTGTCATCAATTTCATAGAGTCTCCCCAAAGTCTTGATCAACAACGCTTTCAGCCCCTGTAAGTATAAACAAAGAAAGAACATATACTTTGACATTTTATAAATCATAATTTGCAGCCTTCTTGAAATATATTTACACAAAAGCATAAAATAAACCATAAAGTTCATGAAATCACTCATTTTTTCACATTTCCAAATACACGGCATTTTTAGAACAATTTAGAGTATCCATTAATCCCACACTATCTACCACATTCGGGAGATACCTTTGTTTAATTTAGTGCTGTTTCTCATGATTAAATATCAACAAATATGTTTACGTAAATAACAAAAAAATATATCATCTTCACCTTGTCCTCTACATACAGGAGCCTAGAGCTACAGCAGTTAAGTTGCGTGTAGGCTTATTTATACTAAAAAATAAAATACGACTGAACTTAACCATACACATACATGCCCAATTCCAGTTTAAAAACGTGCAAGAATGTCTCCAATATATCAAAAAGCTGTTGATTGATAAGCATCATCATAGCCTAAACAAGCAAGCAGGAGACGTAAAAAACAAGTTATCAAATTACCATGGTATGTAACGCTGCATTTGACTACAGACAAGAGGATTCCTACTACATAACAGGTGCATCATTCATTATTATTATCATCGACACCACCACCAGCAGCAGAAGCGCAGCGTCATGTGCCTGCATGCAGCACTAAACATCAGAGTGAATCCTTACTACGATACCTCAACGTTATATTATTATCCAACCTACTCTCCAGCAGACAGAAGAATAAAAAAGCAACTACTTGTTTTGCTGGTCGTCGTCGTCAGTATTATCATCATCATGAAATCACATGAGTTTCTCAGCTGTTAAGCATTTTAACTTGAATCATTTAGCAGTACAATTAATTAAAAGCAACATGACATTCCTGTTAACCTCCTCTATCAATATTTAGCTACCTTTCTAACAACAATTGTGCTCGAGTTAGTTCAGTTTATTAGTGAAAAATGTCATGGAGTCTGGAGAAACTTCATGCGTACACTTCAACTACGCGCTGGATATTTTCCAGCAAAAGATTATCGACTTATCATCATCAGAAAGCGCAGTTGTCACTTACCATCTTCTTTATTTTATTCATATTGCCTTCCGGTTCCTCACAAGGTGACTAACTTTAATACCTTTTTTATAGTTTTGAAAAAATATTTTTTCTCAAGATCAAGAAGATTTTCTAAATAATGTGGTTTACGTGCCACTACTCAGGTGTCTCGATTGGAAAATTTTCTGATCACTTTTTACACTTGTGAAATAAAGGAAGGGTTGAGGCTCCGGTTTGTTTTTTTGCTCTTTCTGTACTCACAAGAGAGTATTTGACTGAGCAATGTTAGAAATGGAGCGTTTAGCAAGTTTCCCCATAAACTCAATGTTGCGCAGGGAATTGCTTATGTAATGGGGCGAGGAACGGTTTTTGTCAACAGTTCTCTGAAATGTGTAGAGATTGCATTGCATGCTTGTTGTCTGTCTGTAGACGAGATGAGATTAGCCAAGCTGGCTATTTGGTGCCATTATTATTATTATTATAAGATTCTCTGAATGGGTTTTGCTACTAAAGCTACAGTGTTGCTTACCTTTCATAATATACAGCTAAATATATATTTTTGTAACTTCAATTACATTTTCAGCAGTAAATCTCACTCCAGAGGTGAATTTTGTGGAGATTGAGGCATTACCTAATCAATCCATTCAGATTGGGGTTTCGGGCAGTCCTGCGAATACAGGGTACATTTTAGTGCAGGCTCATGCTCATCTGAACAATGTTACGTTGTCGACAAGCCAGGCACTTACTCCCGGGCAGTTTACAACGGGAATTAATGTTGGGGTGGTGATAATGCCTCCAGAGTCCTCGGCGTACTTACAGAATAGTCACAATGTTACAGTTGCTGTATTACTCTGTGCACAATTTTATGACACAAATGGTAAGTAAATACGTTTTAAACATTATAATTTATATTCATTCACACAATTAGCAAATGCATACTGTGTTGAGTAATAAATAATACATTATATGAGTCAGAGTATAGCCGCAATATTTGTCAACGTATATTATTGTTATTATTAAATATGTAGCTCCAATACCAGGCGGTTGCAACATGGAATTGTCAATCAAAACAGCTCCATTCCTGCCAACCTCATTTGACAAGGATGTGCTGACGATAGAGTATCCACTAGGGTCATGGCCCTTGAACGTCAAACCGGCGACATGCGACAGAGCACCCCTCCAATACGATGTCTACGAGTATTACATTCAAGAAAGGGACTTTTCAAACAGAACTGTTTTTGACAGCATCCGTCTCATGTCCAATCTTACCTCAATTGAGCGGAACGGAAGAAAGGTAATTTGTGATAAAGTGTTCACCTACTGTTTCTACTTTGGCATAAAATTTATTTAACAATCCTCAGTTCCTAATAATTTCATGGCATTTAAAAATTTTAACATAGAAAGTTATATTTTTTACATTCACGCTGAACGAATCAAGTTGCCATAAAATCTAATTTTATACGATTGACTTATCGTTTTTTTGCTTAAAAATGAAAGGGTTGTTGCATGACATATGAATTATATGACAAAAAGAGAAACCTTTATTAAATTTTCTAATAGTTGTACTGAACGTTTAAAATTTAATAAAAAGCATACATTATGCTCAAAATCATATAGGATGAAACGCATTAAGGCAGTTTTTCTATTACATTCCTCTATTTTAGTGACAAGTTGTAAAGGTGCTAAATTTGGTGACTGTGACCTTTTCGCTTTTTCCTAAATGAAATACATACCTGTAAGACTTCATCCAAGTGAGAAAAATACGTGTGTACGCATGACATGGTTGGTGGACCCTGTAATGCGTACGTCACATTTTATACGGTTCTGTCAAATGCCTATGTCGACAAACAGATTGTGTGACGTGTGCACAGTATTACCAGAATATTGTGTAAAAGTATGAATAGGTAGTTAAAGGGAATGAAAATCTTGTAAATCTTCAAGAGACGTTATGTAGTATGCATTATACTTGGATTACTCGTACATTATTGCTTCTTACATTGAAAAGTGAGAAATTTACTATTGAACACCTTTTAAGGGTTGGTGGACAGATTTTTGTTGAAAGTGCTCTCTCTCGGACACACTGATATTATTATTATTTCTGTTTGTATATATATATACTACTCGTTTCTTCTTGGTATGGTTCTAGAATACAAAATGAAAAAGTACGAGTCGTCTACATTTCACATGACGTGTAGTCATAAATTTGATACCATTCAATTTAACCAGCCATCCACGTCGGTACTTGTTCCGCCAATGTAGCAAATATTTTCTTCAATGTATTGTCAGATAAAGAGAAGGATGACATTATTAGACTTTGTAATGACAATAATGAAGACATATACTTTTTGACTGAACGCAGGACACTCAATTTACGGTTGATTAAGTTATATTGTATTGGCATCACCCCTATCCAGAGCTGTAAAAAAGTGTTCGATCGAACACCCCGTTCGAAAATTAGTCGAACTCGCACCGTACTCGAACGCGAACGTGTACTGTTCGAGTACTGTTCGATGACAAAACAACCATGTTCGAGTACTGTTCGATTCGATTGATTTCATCATTTAAAAGTACGATGTTCGATTCGTGTTCGATACGTTTTAACGTCATCGAACACTTTTGTATTAGCTACTATGATTATATTTATTAACGTAGTTTAATTAAATAAACCTTAGAGTAATAGTATTAGCAAAACAATGTCATGAAAGCAAATTTGAATGCTTATATGTTCTATTACTTTGTTTCGGGTAGTACATGATAAGTCAATAGTGTATCAGCAAATCAAAGTGCTATAATAAAAGGCCTTAAGGTTCTACTTTCACTTTGTAAATTTTTATAACTGAATTGTGTGGATTAAAAGCACATTAAAATTTGCTATAAGTAAGCATACATTCATTCGTAGTATTTCATTTTACGCAGCATTAGTTATTTTCTTGTTAA
>JAHZMT010005273.1:0-22253 GCA_027743785.1 Sinhomidia bicolor
CTGCATTTTTTAAACTACACAAGCAAAACTGTGCTTCAAAAATCTTTTATTCTGATTCGTGATGTTGGTTTAGTTTGGCACAAAAAAGACTGGAGAAGAGGGTAAAATGGAGAGAGACTAAATGGATGCATTGTTACGTAGGGTGTATGGATGAAGCATTAGATGGACGTGTAACGAGAAAAGGAAACTCGAGAGTCTGTTGTTGTCTGTCTGTAGTAGTTAGAGATTTTGACATTTCACATGTCTCTTTTGTTATCCTTACGTTAAAAAAACTTTTTTTATCTAGTGTTTTCGTCCTCTCTAAAGAAATTTAAAAGTTGAAAAAAGAAGAAGTGAAATACTTTTGTTATGAACTGTCACGAGTACAATAGAAGTGTACACAAACTCAAAGAAAATTCTGGGTAATATTTTTACACAAAGAGAAAAAAATGTTTGTATGTTGGCAAGAGCAATACTGAAAATAATAACGTACTTTTTAAAAATACAAAAGAACAATGAAGATTGTTATGTGATTTTGCAAACCGCCAAAATGAACTTCCTGTTTACTGATAATCTTCTGTTATTTATTTTTAATACTTTACAGACATTCATATTGAAGTACATATGTATTTTGGTATTTATGACTTTATATGGGGCAGTTTGATAAACATTAGAAATGAAATCAGCATTAAATAAATCAACACGAGCTAGAGATATTTCAACTTGTATGACAACAGCAGAGAGACTTTCTTCCATACAATATTATATTATATACTTACACACCATGTCGCATCTCGCTCCGAATCCGCTGTCTACTCAGGTGGTCGAGAAATGAATTGATAATTTCCCTAGTGACTTGTTCTTCAACAGTCCCACTGTTTATCTTATTGTCAGAGTTGATCATAAAATCCAACCTAGCATCATAGGTGTTCAGCTTGCAGAAGAGATAAAACGAAACAATATCCTCTGGTGGGGTCACAAGAAAAAGTAAGGTTGTTTATGCACTTATTGATTGTCATCCTTGTCTACTTCACTTTAGCCCTGCACCAGTGTTCAGTTTAGCATTCCAGTAAAGCACTGTATGCAGCACATTACTTACAAAATGACCATGGATTCTCTTTATCTCACTTGACTATCTGCACGAACATGTATTGTTCTTCGAATGCAATCCATCTCCTATTTACACACTGAAAGATTTCCTAGCCCCGACTAAAGCCATGATCAATTTTCACGTTGTGAATCAACGTGATCCGTCATTTCTTGAAGACTGTTCTGGAAATGCTCCGTTTTAACGGATATGATTTGTACGAGAGCCATCATCAATAAGTATTCTATTTCTAGACATTTACTAAATATCGGAGAAGCAACGTGTAGTGTCTACTGCACACACATCCTTGTATATTATGATTATCTTTCTCGCAGTAATTTTTCTTCCTCTTATCTCACTCAACTCTTAAAAGTCAGGTCAAAATGGAGGTGTCGATTGAAGGCAAAGTGCTTGCTCAAGAAGTGTTTCTCAAGTATGGAAAAAAGTGTCAAAGCAAGAAAAGTTAAGGTGATGACGAGGATATGGCAAGAAACTTATTGGTTTCCACAAACATCACGTATGTACTTACTATTATCACTACTACTGCTACTACTATTGCCACAAATCCTTGAGATCCTGTAGGAAAAATATTATCTTTTTACGTCAAGTGGAACGTATTAAATTACCCATCTGTTGCATGCTTCAGGAAATTTTCCGAGTACGCTCTAACAACTACTACACTGCAGCTACTGTACACATTATTTGCTAAGCTTATACATTTTATACAATTATTTCCATTATATTTTGACTTTGCTCATTTTCTCATCTTATCTTCATCCTCCTCTCTCTCTCTAGTTGTCGTCATCAACGAGTAACGTTCATGTTTTTTTACTAGACATTGGCAGTAAAATGTTTTATGTACTTATATGCAACATAATGATGATGATGCAAGCAAAGCAAATAATACATCAGACAAGAGTTCTTACAAAACTTTAGCATTTTCTCCCTTTAAAGATGAAAGACACGAAATCTTTAACCCCCAAGCGAGGGATGAGAGAAGAGAAACATAAAGCATCTTCGTTCTCGTTTCCAAAAAGTCTTCCTGTGTTTTTTCTCCTTCCCTTCCCTTAGAAGGATGCTGGTGGTAGCTATACCTCTCAAAATATTGTCAGTCAGTGACAATGCTTTGCATCATGTTGCTTTCTTACAGGCTACTACTTAATAAGGGACGGTAATAACAATACTACCGCATTGTCGTAGCATGATCATCATCATGCTATTATTATTGCTCGTGTAGTTTACCGTTTTTGACTTCAACTCTGTCTTTTTTTAAAAATTTACTCACCCTGTGTGTGGGAGCTGGCATTCAGAGGAAAAAGAAGAAAAAATATATCTTTTTTTCGTGTCGTGGTGATCGTGACACTGCGAGGAAAATATTATGGAAGCATGAAGTAGTGGACAAACTTCAGTTAAAATATAGGTTTACGTAATCATAAACTGGAGAACGGAGGCCTTATCCCGTGATTTTTTAAATGTAAAAGAATGTTTACACTAAAGAGAATACATACAAAAATGTCTTTTCTCTTCTTTAATGTCTTTCCTTCCACTATGTTCAGTCATTTTAAGAAGGATTTGAAGTAGTTGTAAGTTGTAGCATAGCAGTTGGTGGTGGTGCTTGATGTGCAGTTTACTTTACGCACAATAAAATTGGAAAGGGTCATTGAAAGAATGGTACTTGTTGCTTTGATTATTGTTTCGTTTCCCTTTTACTGTACATACTTACATATATATCAGTAGTAGCAGTTGCAGCTGAACGTGCAACTTAAATAACAATATTTGTAATATACATATAGCTATATATTTTGTATTTTGACGTGTGAATTTGCTTATGTATATATGGCATGGTATAGAAATGATTTGAAATGCATTGCTGTGTGGCATTTTATTTTGGAGATGTTTAATAAATCTGAAAGGAAAAAAGTGAGGAATATGCTGTGTATTTCGTTTTGATTATATGTGGAAATACTTGTGTAACTTTCTTACTACACGATGATGACTATAATAATAATATGATGAAGACGAGGAAGAAAGCCAGGGGAAGAATGATATACTGGCAGTTATATAAGCATATATTTCTGTATAAATTGCTCTGGCTGTGCTGTCACTGTCAAACTTGACAATGTTTACGACCACTCTGTCTTCCCTCTTCTTATGCCCTGACAGGTTTATGTGAGTGTCCCCTTTGGTCCTTTTTATGCTTTGATAAAAGTTGGGGACAATTTTATGCTCTTTGAACGCTAAAGTTTATAGTTTGCTTCCTTCTGCTGCTGTTGTTGTTTTTACCAAGTAAATATTATACTAAAGATTATTTTCTTGTTGGCTGCTACTACGACTTACTCCTACTCAGGAAAGTAGCGTAAAATGGCAGTAATAATAATAATAATAATCCTAATAATAGCTGGAGTGTCTCCTTCAATTCTCATTAATTCTCGTAAAACCTTCACAACACGATCCTAAATGTTTTGAAAGGTGAGGGAATATATCATCATCAAGCAGATAGATAGATAGATAGAAAAGTAAGCAGGCGAAAAAAAACCCACCAAGAGATGGAGAGATGTAAAAGGTGAGAAAGCTTAAACTGGGACGTTTGTTTAAGCTGTTTACTTTTCAAATGACTCAACTTTTTCTTGCTGCCAGCCAGAAGCGTTCGCGTTCTTATTGCCTTTTGGCCCTTTTCAATTGTTCAGCTTTGATAAATATTATTATTACTCCTGTAAAAATGCACTTTTGTGACTTGCTTTATCATCGTCACAAAATACAGAGCAACAGCTTTCTAGCGAATGATGAAGAAGAGGAAGGTTGAAAATCAGTGTTTTTTATATTGTTAATGACTGGGAATACTACTACTGTGCAGCCCGTAACGTTATGATGAAGATGATGATTCATGTACCCTCTCGCAAAAGTAATTGGAGATATGATCATAATTTTCACTGTTATTATTTCTGGAAGCAAATATAACGCTCTGTAATATACTATTATTGTAGCTTTATCTAAAATGGTACAATAGTTTGTTGATGCAGCCGGTGAGTATTCTTTTAGTTGACAAATGATGTGGTGACACAAGGGGAGTGTTGGAACAAATTTAAGGCAGCATCTACTTAAAAATATAATAGATACCCTACAGATAAGAAAATGTACAGACTCAATGATAATTTTTTTTATTTGTTGAAACCCTTCCATTGTATTTTTATCAGGGATGCTAAACTTTTTGTTTCTTTACCTTTTCTCATATTTCGTTACATTTTCCATGATTTATTTTATTCCACAACTCTGTAAATTTGTAAGGAGTGTATCATTCGTTAAAAAAATTTCATAATAATCACTTACGCATAATTTTAATGGTTTTAAAACGGGTATCCACGTCGTGGATGTTGTTGTGATGGGTGACTCAATTTACATTTTGAGTCTGTAGGAGAATTATGAAAAATGAGATATGAATTATCATTGTGTGCGGCATACTTTGCTAGTTGAATTTAGTCTATTGTTGTGCAATAATAATCGCTTTTGTCCATTCAGTTCCAGAACGGCGTTCAGTTCAGTTTTCAGTTTTGAAATTCAACGTACACATGTGCATTTTCATTCATTTTTTTTGGAAAAAAAGTTCAATACTAAGGATTAGGGTGAGCGTGTTAGTGTGTAAAGCTAAATACATTAAGGTGAGAGAGTTAGGTGTAAGGTTTCTATTTACTTCAGCTACAATTCGAAGCAATCATTCTCTCTGTTTTGTTCAGGTTTCACTTTGAGCACCTCCTCCCTGCCTGTTCCTTTATTCCTATTACAATTGTTGTATGGTGTTTGTGTAAAGATTAGAGATTAATGAAATTATTTTTGTTCCCTGAGCAAATATTGTGAACAATTTCTTTGCCTGAGTAGACACTCTAGAAAATATTTTGGTATTGGAAATAAGACATATTATGCGATATGGCTTGGTGATAAAAGTAATCTGAGAATGAGAGAAATTACAAAACCACTTCTCTATCTATCTAGCCATTGTACTATTTTTGTCACGTAGTTTAATAAAATTCAGCGTACAGTGCGATGACATATGCCTACACATGTAAAATAAACCGTTTGCAATGTTAGGCCTTTGTTGCTAAATGAAAATTAAAAATTAAACTCGAAAAGACGATTGCGTCATATACTTTTTACTCTTTATGCAATTTCCAGATAAAAGCACAGCATTCACTGAGACTTCAGATATACGAATAACGGGTGCTACCCTGGCAAATTTCCCCCATGTTGGACCAACATTCACCCCAGATACACTTGAACAAGCTGGCCCCGTCCACCTAACGTCAGGAAATACAATTCGCTTTCGATGCGAGATTCAGGGTTCCCCACCAGCTAAATTGACGTGGGTTAAGGTAATCCATCAAAACATTCTCAGATTATTGATCAAAGAAACCTCTTTTACCTGTCTGTTGTTGTCAGTTTTCTAGTTAGTACTTTGAATTTCATGTAAAAAATTATATAGTAAAACTTCTGAATTAATCATTAAATAGTCCTAATAAACGGTATACGTCATATTTGTTGCTTGCATTATTAACTTTGTTTTGTGCATTTTTTGAAAAGGATGGGAAACCAGTCAACGATAAAATGTGGAGGTGGTCTAGTTGGACCCTCATCTTGAATAAATTAGCTGCTGAGGATTCTGGGACCTACACCTGTAGAGCTGCCAATAGCTTTGGCATAGATGAGATCAATATCCAACTTCATGTGACAGGTATGTACTACATACATATTATATAAGGAATATATGTAGATGAATGTATGTTTTTTGTATTAAGTAGTTGTTATTATTCAAATGTTGTATGTTGACTTTTTGTATATTAAGTCATCACTTGATAATAGAGATGCTTAATTTAAAATTCTTCTCACATTCATTCCATTTCACATTACATTGAAAATTGAAAACATGTTTTCCGTTCTTTCCTGTTTTTTTTATTCGTCATTCGTCTTCACTTTGCCTCAAGTTGCAAATGAGAGACGAAACTTCGTATTAAAAAAGTCTTAACCCTAATCCGAGCTCCTTTCTTCTTGTCTGATAGACAGTTTTGAAGGAAAGAAGGGACAAAACATGCTTTGCCTGTTCTCTGACAAATAATGTACGTTAATTTCTGTTTTTTTTCTCTTCTTATTTGGTTTTCAAGAAATGATTGAGAAGCGAAAGCCTGAACTAGCTGTCGGCTATCCAAACAACACGACCGTATTAGCTGGACACGAGGCTGTGATGGAATGTGTTGTTAAATCTGGTAGATCCTCTATTCCTCCACACATCAAGTGGTTAAAGCGTGTTCCTAAAGACATAAAGATAAATGAACATGCACTCAAAAACAAACACAGGCTTTTACATGTAGAGGACCAACATGTACTTGTAATTCAGGTATGAAATAAAATCATCAAAACATTTTTTTATGATTTTTTTTCTGGAAAAATAAACAGTGCATAAAATTGTGTGTATATTATGTGTTGCACACATGTCGTTTTGTCGTGTTGGGAATTGTTTGATTGCACGTTTTAGTACGCTTTGATAGGAGGTTGAAACTAGTTGTGGCGATGATAATGATGGGCTACTATTTATTCTTGTTACGCACGACGCAAATGTATTCCTGGCATTTTTTTCACTTTACAATTTTAAAAATTGATTTCTTTGTATTATTTGTGTGAAATCAGGAGACAGAGGATGACACAATCAAAGTTAATGAGACACAGAAAAATGGAACAATCATTAGTCGGCTGATTTTTACCAAAGCGGAGCCTGGATTACATGACGGAGTCTACATTTGTCTCGCAACAAATAGTGTCGGCTACATATTTAGAGATGCGAAGCTCACTGTTCTGGCTGGTAAGTATGTCGTTGCATTATTGATTGATCAGAGAAAACATGTTACAGTAATTTACGAAAATTCTACTTTGATGGAATGGGTTCCATGTGATTGTTTAAAAAATGGATGAAAAGGGGTTGTTTAACATTTTTAAAATTTTAACAGGCGCTAAAATCATGGACGGTTCATCTGCAGCTTTACCATTTCCAGTTATCGTAATCGGCATGTCGACTGCCGTCTCTGTACTAGTAATAGTGGCAGCCTGTGGTCTCCGACGCCATCAGAAGAATCAACTTGCCAAGCAAATAAGAAGTTTAAGTCCAAGAAAATTGTCCACTCCATCTATTAACTCATCCTCTGTCGCCTCGTTCCATCGCCATAGTCATAATAATCAAAATCAATTGAGTTTTGAGCCACCATTTTTACCCTCCATTCACTCTGCATCCCTTGCCGACATTATTTGTCATCAAAAGTGTGGCATGGTTCAGCCGACAATTGAAATTTCCATGACTCGTTGCTCATGTTGCGGAGACCAGTCGTCAGATCTGTCGGGAACAAGGACGTATGAACAATGTTTTAATGAAAGTTTTATCACGTCCTCAACTCATAGCCATCATTCTATTCATTGCGGCCATTGGACGTAAAAAATGAAGCACTCTAGCTCTTTTTAAAAAAAAATACTTATCCCGCAGTGAATACTTTACCAAGTTTTTTGGCTTTACATGCTTATAATAAGTTATGAATATGTTATCTATATTTTCGCAATGCTACACTTTACAAGCTTTTTTAAAATAAAAAGTAGTATGCAACGTATATTGAATACCGTGAAATCTAAATAGTCAGTTACCAAGTACTTGTACAAATTTAAATTAAAGATATTCTTGTATATTACCATGTATATATTTTTATAACACATAGTTTGTAACATTAGAAAATTATCTAAATTGTTGTATTTACCTTTGTTTGAAAATGTGAAACGAAATGCTACAAATTAAACACAAACAATCTTGCAAAAAATATATTTAATTTGTTTCATGCTGTTTATGTACTTGTGAAACTGGAAGATCGTTTTAACAAGTGAATTATTAAATTGTTTTTTAAACAAGCTTTACGCCGTTTACGTAAGTAACTGTTTGTAAACCTTTAAAGTAATAGGGTGTATTACTAAAAAAACAAACAGTGAAAAGCCATCTATCTATCTGTGCACGGTGGTTAAATTGTAATTTCTGTCGTCAGTTTCATTACATGCTAAATTACTAGCTATCGGAGAACAATGAAACTAAACCATATCATAACCATAACCGGTAAACTGGCTTTGAAAAAGGATTCAAATGAATTTATTGTAGCATGAAGGGCAATCCATTTTATACGGGTACATCTTGTTTTTCGTGATTATGATGATCAAGTGCTCATGTAATTTTGATTGACTAGTAGGATGTCTGGGTGTTTCTCTTGTCATATCTGATCAAACACACTGCCGCAAGATAAAAAGAAAACCATTTTAAAGAAAATCATTTTTTTTAAAACACTCATTATTTTTATTATTGAAATAGCTTTGTTATCTGGCGCTAACAGTACAAGAATACCAGAATAGCAAGTCTAGTATACAGATAACTTGATGCAAAATGCCTGTATTTTATTCAATTAATTTCCATAATTTTAATTACACTTTTAATTGACAGTTGAGCAGTCTTTTTTCCTGCGTAAAAGTTGTTAGAAAATAAATTTTAAAATGTGGTCATCGCTTGAGGAAATGAAGCAAACTTCAGCAGATATATATGTGATTAAAAGTTCTTGCTGAATGAAATAACAAAAATTTGGCATGCGATAAAATTTCCAGCAAGTTTTATCTTAGCACTGTTAAACTTGTACACTCTAAACGAGATATGTACACATAAACTGTCCAGTCCTTTAATCTAGTATTTGCGGTAAATTAAACTGCCATACGTTAATAATAACACTAAATACAACCGATTTTGTAACTAAAAAATTACATGACATTCTCATTTTCACATTCATTTAATTTCAATTAACATCCAAGCAACACAACATTATTGAATATTAAGGCAACTCAACAATCTTCTGACAATCATAATCATCTTACATGATTTTCTTTTCAGAGAATTCCTGAAAAGATGTAATACCCAAAGGCATTTTTGTTGAGCTTCTATCAAATACATCTAACTAGTATTCTATTCTGCTCTTTTTCAGATTTCAAGTCAAGTTGTTGCTCTCAATTCTCAAATATCCGGCAGCAATAATTACTGATTAATACAAAGTTGATCCTTGAAAAAAGGTAATCCCTACAAACTTGTGTGTGCGCGTATACTCCACAGTAGTAGTCCACATACCTACCTTATGTATTTTATTCCATCGTTATATCACGCACTCGAATTAAGAAGTCGTAAATGGACAGAGGAGAGGAAAGACCAGATGAATGATGAAAAAATAATATAAATAAATTGAGCAATCATTTCGACGGTTTTGAGTTGAAGAACTTACTTGAGTTATTTTCCCTTTCACCTGCAATCAAACTTGAAACGATTTGGCATCCCCATTTTTCAGGGACTGACAACAGCCGCCACTACCACTACCACCATCATTGTTACTACATTATTGACTACATTATGACAGATTTAATGCAGAAAGAAGCACATCTTTCCCAACTTGTTAAGTCAACTTAAAACCAAGTTTCTTGCTACTCTTCTACTTCTCTGGTATCATTGTACTGGTGGCCTGGCCACCCGGTATGAACACGGAGTAAAAAATTGCCTCGTTTTGATCTAATACTTGTTATTAATGATTTTATATGGATAGTGATCTCATACAACGAATGCGTGAATGCTCATCTCAATGTTTGAGAAATTAAATATGAAGTATGTCTCTGGTTAAGGTATAATAATGATGATTGTGCTACTGCTCAGTTCACTATAAAAAAGGAGGAGTAGTTGTTGCAGGATGAACATGTTACCTTGTTTGTTTTAATAATAATAGTAATTGCACAGAATATGGATGCACGCATGCATGCCTGCTTGTCCATTGTTTGCATAATAATACACTCTAGCAAACAAGCAAAAAATGCAACTATTGTTTATTATAAGAGAGCAAAAGTATTTCCAACATTCATTACCAAATGAATTTACTGATGAAAGCCCAGCAGAACATGAAGGAAAATTAGAGGAAAATTATAGGTTTCTACTTACTAGACTGACAGAAAGGATAAGAAATGTAGCAAACAACTGACATTCATAATAGTAATAAGCGAAAAATTATATTTTAAACAGGTTCATTCAATTTTCCCAACCTATAGATTTGCAAATCTGCGTTGATTACTTACTTACTAAACTTGTCTGCCAAGCAAACAAGGAGGATTATGAACGGCTACATACATTGTTCCTCTGATCTACGATACGACGAAGTTGAGAACGGCAGAAAACTTCGTTTTGTGTGAAACAATCCAAATTATTATATTGTTTGAATTCATTGAAATAAAGCATAAGTTTTTGAATTTACTCTTTTTACCAGCGAAATAATCACAAGGGAACTTCTTCAAAGCGATATGACAGTAAGGGTGTGTGTAAATAAAAATTGATAAAGATTTTGAACAAGTACTGAAATAAATCAACCTTCCAGTAGTTTTTCATTTATTAATATAAACTATACTTTCACAATGAACAGGTCTTTTTGATAACATGGTACGTATACATTTTGTGACAAGATATCCAGACCATTTATTATTCTAAATCTTAAAAACTACCTAAAACATGCGAACATATTACTTGGCTTGGTAAGTGTTAGTAATCTATTAAAGCACTTTACCTCTAGCTGCAAATAATAATCATCATTGACAAACAATTTGCATAATGTATAATGCAGTAGTATACTGTGACTTGTATAATGCACTAGTAGTATAATATGTATACATAAATGTTAGTAAATCAACGTATAATTTCGTATTGTACTGATAGATATATTCTTTTCTTAAACCTAGATTTTAAAATCACTTTTAATCATTAAAATGGGTAGGTAACTACTATTTATTGTAGAGAAATTGCGATTATTATTTTGTTTTTTAAAAAGTTTTTTTTACATCTAAGGATGACTTGAGAAGGATTTTTTTGACAGGTAAACATCAATTATTACTATCAAAAAACTCTACTATTACTATAAATACGCGGTAATTGTATTTGGATTCGCTCTGAGTTGCTCAAGAAACGAGAGATTAGGACTGGGATTCAATTTTCTCCTTTCATTTGTTGCTCTACTGTGTTGACCACTGTCATCAAAACAATATGAATGACGATGTTCCTCATAAAGAGGATGCTGATGGTGATGATGATGGTGGTGGTACTGAGGTGACTTTGGTCGCTCTGGGTACCATTGCGATTCAGAGTCCGAGGATATGTAGAGATTGCTTCTGCTATGAGGATTATCATAATAAGACGAGGTGTGACAGCTGCAATAATCTGGAGTGCAACTGCATGCTTGTGGAACTTGAGGATGACAATGAAGTGCTTGCTGTTGTTGATGATTTTCATTTGGCACTTGATACAAGTGATGATGCTGGTGACAATGGTTATGATGATGTTGAGGATGAGACCGTGGACTCCTGTAACTGCCTATATTGAGTTGGTGTGTTGTGTAATAATCGGATGTTTGGGTTCTTGGGCTAGTAATTGACTGTTGTGAACAAAACTCCGAATGACATGACTCTACATTATCATGACTACAATGGCTTCGATCGGCTTCTGTGTTGGTCATGAGAACACTGTCTCCAATGTTGCTCGGAGGTAATGAGAATTCTGGATCGTAACTATTGTACGTTCGACATGAAGAGCTACAATCTTTGTTGAAGGAAGGTTCTTGAGAAGCAAGTGAAAAACTTCCATGTGCCACAAGGGGTACAAGCGCATCCTTGGACCTCGGATCCGTACAGTCCGTTGATAATGTTTCTGGAGATCTCTTTGGTAACTGAGTTTTGTGAGACGTGGACGTGTCACTGGGTGAAGATCCTTGAGAGCTGCTGAGTGCCTTATTTGCAGCCGTATTGGGGCAACCGTAAACTCGGAAGATACACATAAACACAAGGCCTGCAAAGATCACAAATGATAAGATCCACAATACTACGATGGTTTTATGCTTGTCAATTTGGGCAATGTGTAGATTGGTAGGATCTGAAAACACAAAGAGAAAAATAATTAAAGAGCTCGTCCCACTTTACGAAATACTTTATTAGAGAAAATATAGTATTACAGTACTCATGCGTACCTTTTTCAACCACCAAGTAAGCCTCAGTGTGGTTGTATCCTTGTAGTCCAGCAACAATGCAATGGTAAACACCGCTGCTTGCAACAGTGACATTTTGAAGAAGTAAAGTCGTTGCATACAGATCCTGTCCTAACTGTCGTATTTTAGTTCGATTTAGCACCTTAAAGAAATAATAATGGATATTCCAATTAAAACAAAAGTTGATGACGATAATGCACAGATAATACTTGTTGGAATACACACCGAATAATATTGGCCTTCGTAGCTGAATGCGTTAATTTCTGAAGTTTTATTTTCAATTTTCTTCACCCAAACAAACCAAGGATCACCCTCAAAGCGAGCGATACAGGTAATATTTCCTTGGTTCCCTTCAAATAATGTCACATTTCGGGGCGTCACGTCGATAATCTCTGATGTCCCTTGTAGCTCCCCTGTAAAAATGTATAGGCATACAATTTTAATCAGATTACCAATTTTTAAAAAATGCTCTAAATTAATAATTGCAGAAACTATTTCTTTCTAATTACTCACCTTTAACGTCAACTGTGATTTCGTACACAGTTTTACCGAAAATATTAATAGCTTCACATTTGTACACTCCAGAGTCGTCTTTGGTGAGATTTGTTAGTTTTAATACGGAGTATCCTTCAGCCGGCGAGGAATAATTTCTACTTCCCTGTATATTGACAAAATAGAATAAGAATATGTTTAATATTTAATTTTACATGAACACATTGTTTAATCCTAAGTTGCGTTTTATATGGATCTACCCGTCGCCACGAAACAATAGGTTTTGGATTTCCTGTAGCCTCACATTTGAGCAGCATATTATTCCCTTTGTGCACCTTGTATAATCGATCCTCTACAAACGATTCCTTTGCAATCTCAGGCTCTGCATATCGCACACGGGATCTTGAATTGTCCGTCCCTGGCTTTGGTAATTTATTTCCAAATGGATCATCTTGTCCTACAATGTTTACAAAAATCACACAAAACAATTTTTAAATACTGCTAATTAAACTTTACATATAAACTAAGGCTGCTCAATGTTAATAGCTTATACCAACGATGACGACAGGTATGGTTTCATGATGAAATGGATACAGGAAAGTGCAACAAAATCCGACACGAGTTAGTAAAATCAGGTGACAAAAATAGTATGGTCTTCCCACCATTATTTTCCACCAACTACCAAATATTATTCTTGTTGTTTTCAAATTGTTCACTATCAAAAAGTAGCGTTGCAGTACTTATTTCTATACGAGTTATAAAGATATGGCACACGCAATAAAAAAATTACAGCTTGTTGCAATGCAGAGATAAGAGTTTTGGTGGACGATTGATAGTTGATAGTGATGATAAGCAATCGAATAAATAAGTAAATATCCATGCGACACTGAATAAAAGGGTACGTTGGGTAATGTGTGCTTTGTGTATGTAAAACATAGTGTAAACGCGAAATTGTAATCTAATTGGTTTTGACAGGCGTCGTTCGTTATCCGTTTTTGAGGGATATACAGAAAATCATGTGAAAATGGCATCTACCTAAATACAGTGACAAGAGAAGATAATCAAGTACAAGACTGGGCCAGTAGGCATAATCACAATACGTAGTAGTAGTATCGTATCTGGTATTTGTACCAATAACAAACTTGACTTGATCATATCAGAAATGTTAAATTGTTAACATAGTGTTCATGTTTTTGGCTGTTGTTTTAACTTTAGTCCACAATATATTGCCAAATATTTTTACAAACTTACAGAAAAATCTTAATTGAAGGTAATGTTTAGAGATATTAATGATTCCATATTTAAATTATTTAAGGGAATACATACTACTTCATTTCTATAACATGCTCAATCACTTTTTCTTCAAATATTTCAAATGCGCCGTAAGCATCAAATTTTCCATTTCAGACTGGCATAACATGTTTCTTAAAAAGTTTTTCATGTTTCAATTATTATTCTCATATTTCAATCGTTGCAAATAATAGTCCATAGATAGGTACGAATGGGTGCAATATATGTATATGTATATATACTGACGTCACCTCTTCATTGCCATTAATAAATAATATCATTTCAACCTCGATGGAAGCAAAATAAAAAATGAACATTAATAACCATGATATAATTTTAGGTTAAGCTAGTGTTATTACCAGCTTCAATTTCTATGATGTTCATACAATGTAATGTAAATAAGTAGTTTATGGCACATCAGTCTTACGACAATCAATGGGATTAATGAAACTAATTCAAAGGCAAATGTGCAATATTCAAATAACAATATTTGAAGAAGTTTACGAGAAATGGTTGAATTATTGGTGTGATGATGCATTACAGAACTTAACATCTTCCAACCAGACAAACCGATCGTAGTCTTTATAACCTACTAGCATTTGAATAACGCAGTGCTGCTGCTGCAGACTGCAGACCGCAAATCATTAGTCTGCTTGTTATATAAAAAATATAATATCCTGGAATATAACTTACAACAAGTTGTAACTTGTAAGTTGCAAGTCAACAGCTAATACAAAATCAATCTCTTACATGTAGTTCCGTAAATAGTTTTAGATGGGAAAAAATATATATAGATATATAGTATGAAAATGTAATTTGCAAGTACATTATTTGAATAGATTTGGTCATCCTTTATAAAAAAATAAATACAAATCACAATGTCAAAAATATATTTTTGTTGATTGATAATTTACAAGCAGCTTCAGCTTATGAAAGCTATATTATTTTTTAATGACTGTGTAATATCTCATCCTATTCAATAATCATCATCATATTACTGATATATAGGCATTCATTCTTTATACTTATGATTAAAAGAGCAGCAATACACTATTTGTTTAACTAATTCGATATTATTATGCTGTTTATTATTTCCAACATACAACTATTTAAATATTGAAGCTATTTATACCAATCCAATAGGGTACACGTGTAGTGTTCGTTTAATCTTATAAGTTGTAAAATAAAATTCATTGGTTATGTTTAACGTAAAGTACATAATAAATCTTTCCTATGATTTTATCACAATAAAAATTAAACCTGTATGCTGGCTGGTAATAGCATGAATGCTCATAAAAATCATCCAGATAATCTGGTGTAATGCTTATTATTAACATTGCATGACTTGTATGATTATCTGCAATGGAGCATAATATAAATACGACGGGACGGATATCTACGTAATTACGAAGTAGCAGATGCTGCTTATCTTTCCATTATCTCTCATGTCCGATTGCAATTGTCACCAAATTTGTTTTTAGGTGTGCTACAGCTAATATTGCAACAGTTATTGTACGTAAATAAACGTACATTTAGTTTTTCCTGCTTGTCTTTTCTCGTGCTAAATTAATGCAACTCTGCTAAACTCCAGAAAAAAGCGCTTATACAATATGTTCGTGCAACAATGAATTTTGTAAAATTACATATCTACTCAGTTACTAATCCAAGTGAAATTCCCCTTGCAATAATGATTGATGACAGGAAATTTATTGTCAGTTGTCAATCAACAATTTAAAGATTGTTGATTTTCATGAAAATGGGTCTGCTCAATACTTTTACTGAATCAATTACAATAAAATTTTCATACATGAGCAGCTTACCTGTAACTATTAGCTGGTACGTATGGAAAGTTGACTCGGATGAATCAGTCATGGCTTTGCATATGATGGTGCCCTCGTCATCGTATGTCACAGAGCGAATTTGAAGGTGACACAGTGTAATTCTTTGGTAGCGATCAAAAAATTGTGTGATTCGTATTTTAGCGTCGTTTTGTGGATCTTTCTGTAGAACATGACACAATTATCAGTTTACAATTTGTAAATTACAAAAATGTCTGTGCACTCAGACGGATTGATTGATAAATTACAAGTCCGTCCGTACTACTGCATGTACACACTGCGACATGTCTGTTTATGATTTAGGTATACGAGAGCTTTACTATTTGGATCATTGTACGTTCGATTTACAAGTTACAAACATGCTTTACAAAATTAGCTGGAAGACATAACAAAGAAATAAATTGTTGCATAATTACTACTAACTTACTTTGTACCACTCACAACTGTACTCTTCGGTTCTGTTCACAGGACATCCTATATAAACGGTCTCACCTACCTCAGCCAAAATTTCTGGCCGACTAGGAGTTTCGCTAGCGGTAGAGATTTCTGCGAACAATAAAAACATCAAATTGTTGTTTGTTAATCAAATAGTTGTTTGTTAATCAAATAGTTGTTAAAGAACTAAAGAAATCAATCTTTTGGAAACGGCCGCATAAGGGATTTTACAAAAGTTATGTACTGTTATACCACCATTGTACTAAAATATATCTGAAAACCTTTTTACCTGGGTTTATACTAGGTTCCGATGAAGAATTCTTCTGACTTCGTCTTGCTGGAGTACGTGCATTTTCTTTTGCGTCAGCATCTCGAACTAAGCAAGCGGAAACTGTACAGATGGCGAAAGCAGTGAGGAACGTAGAAATGTTTTGGGTTAAGGGTCTTCGCTTCATTGTACACCTACAAGAATACAATAACAGTTAGTTGGTCTACATATAGGAGCGCTAAAAATTTACCTGTAGAATAAGAAACTGACAGTAAAAATATTATCACAAAGAGTCACATTTGAAATGTGCAAATTGCGCTTGTAGAATAGAGTAATTACTTTTAATAATAGTCGCTTTACTTAATTGCTGTAAAGTATTAAAGATTAAAATCATGCAATTGATACACTAAAATTAATTAAAAGCGTTTTATTAAGGTTTTTCTTTCGCGATAGCGTAATTGCAATTAATAAAATATGCATCTACTGTAGGTTTATTACCGTAATAATTGCCGTAATGCCTGTTGATAATGCGCAACTTTTTTAAGTGATTCAGTTTATGAAAATCCAGTGAGGGAAAATTAAGTTACCACACAACAACTTCTTATTATTTATCCCCGATGCAATTTCTTCAAGTATGAAATATTGTTGCACAACAAATTCTTTTTTAAAAATAATCTTCTAATCACTTCACATTTAAGCACATGTGTATATGCACTTTAATCCAAGAATAAATACTATTTTTTAACATAATTAACCTCACGGTTACCCCAAGTAACCAAGTAAAGTACTAATCCCAAATGTTGCATAGTCTGAAATTGATCAGCATGTTAAGAAAGAATTTATCCAAATCTAATCAAGCTATATTTGCCTCAACTTAAACAAATATATTGAAGGTTTCATATAAAACTCATCATCATCTCATACTCATACATAGGTGGTGGTTATTATTAGCTAATCATACACACTGCTTGCTTCATTCTGATAATCAACTGTCAATTCATTTATATTTTTCCTCCTGTCTATCAACATCAAACTCATCTTCATCACGTTTGCGTTGATTGGCGCTAATACATACGTATAATTGTCACTTATTATTGATTATTGTGTTCAAGCAATAATAA
Source organism: Sinhomidia bicolor (assembly GCA_027743785.1). NCBI lineage: Eukaryota > Metazoa > Arthropoda > Collembola > Entomobryomorpha > Entomobryidae > Sinhomidia > Sinhomidia bicolor. The sequence continues at coordinate 17,622 of JAHZMT010005273.1, forward strand.
TAATCACGAAAAATTTGGAGCACACATCAAACAACAAAAAGTCGTACAAACATTTATTGTGTATTACACATGTATCATGCTATCAAAACTCATGTACACATGTACCAAACTACATTTTTTTATTACAATCTGAAAAGCATTCTTTTTGTTATTTATATAATAAAAATTATTATTATTATTATGTTAAAAAATGTGCATGTGTAAAATAATATGGGTCTTGCCTTATGCTGATGCTATGCACGATCTGAATTTTCTTGTCACATCATTTTATTTTCAGACAGAGAGAAAAAAACGCGTTTTTCATTGTTGACACTACAATTCAGTCAAACAGATAACATTGATATTATTCTTCAATCTTCACTGCTAGCTGTCCAAGCAGGGAGTCGAGATAAAAACCGATCGAGTCGAGTTTTTTACCTATCGTGAATCATGAGTTCCAGTTCCACTTACTAGTTTGAAAATTGTATGATGAATTGAGAGGGGCTTAAACAGCATGCATAAAAATGATATAATGCGACTTATTAGGTAAGTAGTAATATAAATATTCTCGGAACCAAATCAACAAATTGAAAATGCACCAACTGGCTAATGGTTTTACGTCATGCAGGCCCATTGATTCAGCACATCTGAACTGCGATGTAATAATAGAAGAAGAAGAATGATTATTTTGTGATAAATACTTAATGGTGATAGTTAATATCAAACATGCAGCTAGTGACAACACACCTTCTCTCATTAGTTTCCAAAACACCCACGCCTTAACTGCAGGTTAATTAAATAAATTGATGAAAGTTGGTTCTCCCCTCCACTACTTCACTGTACAAATGAATCGTCATAATTGGATATTAGATTATTATTATTAGACCTACCGCATAGACGGCAACGTGCTTCTAAACTTTGTATAGCACAAGCTTCTATTGTGTTTGTTCATCTTGGTGACAAGTAGTAAACGATGATAATTTATGTACATTTATTATTATTTATTGCTAATGACACATCAGTTGAAAAAGTTATAAAATGATTTATTACAGGTAAAATTTATAACAACACACAACTTTCTGTCGAGTTTTACTTTTTGAAAAATTCTGTTTCATGTTCGTATTCTGTTTCCCTGAGATTTAGAAGTGATGTAATCTTTGCTTGCATAAAATTAGACGAATGGCTCATTTTCCATGCAATATTTTATTTATTCGTTTATTACTGTATTACCATTCGATTATATCTACTGCTAATATTTGCCAGTTTTATGACTTGTTGCAATGCAATATTATCCATGTTGCAGTGATAAAATAACAACGTAGAAAGGTACACCTCTCTGCAACAACAGCAATTGTGTTTTATGACCATTATCGTGTGTACTTTGAAATGAATTAACAACCACAGCTATAAATTTCGTGGAGAGCGAGGAGGAGTAGAGGGATTGTCACTCTCTCGCATCAAGATTTGAAGGGTCAGAAAGAAAATAAACAACAAAGTGACACATAGGGTCAGTTTTGGTAGAAAAGGGAATATTCTATTTTCCAATTTGTAGCTGAATTCTCTAAGAATACTGAGTATAAATCAAAAAATAACATTTTGAAGGTAAAATCAACGAAAGGTAAACAAGAAAGGGGCTCAAAGTACTTACACGGACGACATAATCCTCCCTAAATTCACACATAACATTTTCAGAGTTTTGGATTTTCTGTGAAGACAGTATATATACGACATTCATTTGAACGCGCATGTGCTTCATGCATTCATCCGGAACGAAGCATTATTCAGTTTAAAACAATGTTAATCACCAGAGCTTACTATTATAATGAGCAAGTCACGTGTCTAATGTCTTATTCAAATAACAATAAGTTACTTTTATAATAATAATAATTAAGAGACTACTTAACAGCCATCTAAACTTAACTGTCCTCCAGAATTTTGCCGAATGTCAAAAGCAACAAGGATTGGGTAAAAGTCTAGTGATGTATTGAAACAAGCTGTATGTATTCGTAAATTTTGTGCCTGTACAGAGACCAGGTGTAGAAAAAGATGATTTACATCAACAAAATCCATTTTTTTGTCAGTTAGAAGAACACCTATATTTTCATTTCATTGAGAACTACAGCAACTATTGAAGCACAAAGGTTCCGCTTGCAACTGTGAAAATGTAAAAACCATACTCATATTTTCATGATGAGAGAATAATTATGCGGGAGGAGAAAGACATATTGCTTGTTGTGCTGCTGAGTTGAGTCTTGAAAATGTGCTTGTTAATGAACATTTCTCCAAGAATTAGGCCAGAAAACGAAAAAAAAGATAAACCGGTACAGTATTTTTTTGCACTAGTAGAAGTACGGTGGTGACACAACGCATATGATGCTCCACGTTGCAACCCATGTAGAAATCGTTAAAAAATGAAAGGGGGCGAAGCAAAAAATTTTAGTTGAAAACTGCCAGCAGTATTACATTTTATACGGATATAAATGTCTTCACATGAACATTTGGTGAACGATAGGCAATCATCATCGTCATGCTTGCCTTCTCCTTCTTCAGCAGGAGACGAGTGACTTATTTTCCAACAAGTTTAGTCATAAATCTATCAATCTGCACAAAATGCTAAAAGAGCAGTGCAGCGGTGGTGGAGGAGTCGATGGAAGTAGAGGAATGATGAAGGAAAAGTAAAATGAAGCTAGGTAAGAAGAAGGGATGCCTTGTTGATAATGATAATACTAATAATAATGTATTTTACTCCACTAATAATAAACTTTGAAAATGTGTATTGCGGTTAAGTCGCGTAACAATATAAACACAATAATATGTAACAAGTTATAACCCTTCCAATATTTACTCGAGATACAGATTTATATAGAACGACATAAGGACTTTTAAACTGGGTTTGAATAGCAAAGGTTAAACAAGCAAATTAGCTCCGTGTTTCCAGTTCAGCAAACACACCATTAATCCTATCGTAAATAAATAAATATCGCATTTCATCTCGTTAAATTTCTAATTTGCTCGTTTCTATAAATATTTATTGGGTGATGTGCGACTGACAACACTAATCAACATCGCCAAAAATTGCACTTGTCATCAGGTCCCAAAATTACAAGTTAATTTAATGTACAGCATATTGGGTATTAAACACAAGGACGGAAACTTGGTCTTTTACCTATTCTACTTTTATGTATCATCGCATTGACAAAATATATACCTTTATTGTTTCTTTAGTATGGTTATGCATTGGCTGCATGAATGCTATGAATGAAACAGACAGAGTAGCATTTTAGAAACTTAACTGCTCTGAAATAAAGCTCAATTTTCAACCGATGTAGGTATTTCGATTTCATTTTCAAAAGTTAGGTACTAAACTACGTGCATATTGCTTTCTAAATATGTATGTATTTCCAATGCCTAAATTATGGCGCCTTGTAATATTTGCACAGTCAACATAAAGACTCCATTGACATTTATTTACATACATATTTAGTTTGCTTGAGTTGAATTTCCTGAGAGTTTGAAACAGGAGTACCTGAAATCAGTAGTGATGAATGACACATCTTTAGTATTGAGTTAAACAAGTTTGTTTTACAGGAAGTTCGTCACTCGCCATTAGCATACCTTTTGGAAGTGAATAGGTATCTACTTGAGTTCAAGCGCCTCTAGTTTAAGTCTATGCACTCTAGTTTTTCAAGCACAGGATTTCTGTTTTGACCATTTTTGATGTCACCTTCTTCTTGAATAATTATGTATTTAGATTCCGTACGTACGTACCTAAGGATCAATGTAATTCAGCGGCAAACACTTTGTAAGTTTAAATCTTTTACTCTTCTACTAGCTTCTTTGTGGAAAATGAATCCTTGTTATCACACTGAGCTGGAGGTTCCTAGCCTGAACCATTGCAAAAGGAAAGTGTAGCAATTCAATTTATGGTTTTTTCATCATGTTAAAACATTTACATGAGGAAAGATGATACTAGAATGGAACAAGAAAACTGCCAAAGATTCCTTTCAAGCAAATTTTGTTATTAAAAAACCTCGTCATCAATATGATAAACTTAATCTTTAGTATGTACTCAACATTTTTTTTCATTTAAGACATTTATGCATATTATGTGAGTGCTGAGCACAGAATAAGAGAACATTACATATTAAATTATTATTAGCATCAAAGTTATGCCTAGAAAGCCATTACTACAAAATGCACGACACTATTCTTGGCTAATGATGACAGCGTATTTTCACATCTGGAGCGCATGAGGAACGATAAGTTGTTTTTTAAAGAAAGTTAAGCTCAACTCTCACAACCAGTGTCGGTTTGCAGTAAGAGGAGAAGTGACCGAAATGACATGGTCATAGTTAGCTCATTCCATTCATTTCTTTAAACAAGACACTTAATAAAAATTACGTCCTCCATTTCATTTCCACTGTACAATTCTATTTCAAACTGTATGGAACATCTCTCTACATATATGTATGTCAATGCTTATATGATCTTTATTAGCGAAATAAAGTCTACACAATCACATTTGTATTTTCTTTACTACTACTACGACTTCTACTACTACAAGCATTTCAATTCACAGTCAAACACAACGAAACGCCACAGTGTTAATGTCTCTCAGAGAACATTTGTAATGCATTGTGATAATAATAATAA
>JAHZMT010005274.1:0-12554 GCA_027743785.1 Sinhomidia bicolor
ACCTACCTTCAAACGGTAAAGAAATCGGATGAGCAAAAATTCGTCGAAGGTTTTGAGGTAAATATTTTCGTATATAATTTTACTGGATATACCTATGTTGATTATTTTAGATTTTTTATTGAGAAAATATTTGCAAAAATCATATTCATAAGTCTATGAAATATCAATAAACTAACAGTAAAGCATAAAATGAGGGAAATTTTTAATGATATTGGAATGTTTTTCTGAGGACAAGCCAAGCGTTCATTGAAAAGTGTATTTATGTATGTCTGTCTGTATTCTCTGTATGTTTGTTCATATTGGCTGTTGGGAGCGATAAAGTGGTATCGTTGTTGTTACTTTTATAATTATAGAGTTAGAAGCCGACGCAGCAGTGAGGGTTGCGTTTTGGTGTGGGTGTGGTTTCACACAGAACGTCTTTCGTGGAATTGTAATACTAGGTGGGCTTTGTTCATCAGGCTTTAGATTTTCATTTATGGTATTACGCAGCATTTAAAGTTGTGTGTAGATTGTATGCGTTGCGTTGAGGTGAACAATTGAAAATAAGTTTCATATATGTGGGTTTTATTTTTTGAAGTTATATTTTATAGCATTTATTTTGTATGTATTTTATTGTTAACTAAGCTGACCATTTCTTTTTAAATTTACTTTTACAGGACTGCTCAAAAGAGACTGTAAGATTCTTGGAGAAAGCAAAAATAAGCGCAAGCATTATTGACAAGCTTATGACGCATTTAAAAAGCATACGGGAAGGGTCAAATGGAGAAGTGATGAGGACAGCAAACGGTTCTTCACCATCTCTCTTGTCATCTGCAACTGCATCCTCATCCTCCACTTCAGCCTCAGCAACACCCTCCTCCACAAGACTCACAATAGGGTCTGATGAGCCACTAAGTACGGTTTCCCCATTTCCTCTCAGCAACAGCACTGTCCACGCATTTGGCTTGTCACCAGCAAGTGTGAAAAGTGAACCTGTAGTAAAGTCAACTTCAAAGCGGGGTAGCAAGCAGCTCCAGCAACAACAGCAAGCAGCAACACAACAACTTCTCTTTATGGACACATCTTCTAACCATTCTTTGTCCCCCTCCAATTGTTCCAGTCCTAGTAGCTCTCACAACCCTAATGATTCCAATAATAATAACTTATCGTCAAGTAACGAGTCATACTCCAATCATCACCCTCATCTCACCAACAATCAGTACAGCAACAGCGCAACCACTGCCACGCCAAACTCACGATTCCTTTCATCTTCTTCTGAAACCCTCAGAATAGATTACCCTGTTTCCAACAGCAAGCGTAGTAGAAGCAATAGCAGCAGAAGTGATAGCAGCAATACAGCAAAGCAACTTGCTTATATGGTCCCGGTAAAATCAGAAAGCCAGAGCCAAATGATGGAACAAGACTTCACAACTAATAATAATACCGAATGTCATACGGCAGCAATCAACTTGTGCGTAACCCCCCACTCTTCTCGTGACAGTCCTGCTTGTAGCTCATCAGCAGGGAGCGTGAGTCATCTTGACAATTACGTTGCGGCCCCACACGACGGCGAATACCAAATGTACAGCGAATATGAGCCACTCGATTTCAGCAGACCTCTAAACTTGTGCAAAAATGAGTCATACAGATTCATTCCTGAAGAGGGGGTGTGGAGACCGTGGTAAAATGCTAAAAAATAAAATAAGAGACTTGTCTGATAATTGTTTCATACAATACTATATTATAATGTTATTTTTACTTCGCACTTTGATTAATTTTTTGTTATTTTTTTCTTTCTTGTATTCAAATGTATGTAATAGTCAGTAAGTTAAGATCCCTACCATTTAATTGTATTGAAACTATATTACGGGAGACGTAAAGAAATGCATGATAAATTACATATTATGTCATACATACTACATACAAAAAAGAAAAGTGTGTCTACAATCTACATAAAGATATTGTTGAAAATTTCATGTAAAAGTTCAAATTTATTATTACCATATTATTATCTAATAATATTAAAATTAAGAAAGAAAACTAAAAAGTAGTACATTTGTTATAAAAATGTAAGCTAAATTTAGCTTTCACTCTGTGTTGTAGTATTTATAAGTTTCCATCATAATGAAGAGAAAATAAAAATAGTAAATTAATAAAACATCGTAAAATACCTTAAAAATCTACATAAAAATCTCTTGCTCCAATTTGTAAGTAGTTGAAAACTTTTTAAAAAGTCATAAACCTTTTCAATCTCCTGAAATCTTAATTACCAACCTACATCTAAAGGTATTTAAATAAACGTACTCAATTTTCGTGTAGATTCATAATTAAGCACACGACTTCCTTTACTCTAGCTGCAACTTACAAAGAATAAAAAACTAAGAAAAGTTAGTTACACCCCATACATCCATAATTATTTTAAATTATTTAAGGAAAGCTAATGAGTAATAATGACAAACTCTTGTATGTGATCAATAAAATATTATAAATACAGAGGTAAAAGTGTTATATAATACATTAAATGCGATACCTTTTACGTTTATTATATATAATGCATAGTTTATTAAATATATATTGGTTAATTAAATTATTAGCTGTCTATAAAACGTAATCCAAAATATCTCCAAATATCTATCTATCTACACATTATATTTACCCTTGTGTATGTGTAAAAAACACGATTATTACAATGATCAGTTCAACTAAAAAAAGTACTATATATTACATGTTAAAATGTAAACGCTCAGAGAAATAAACTATAAAAGCATTAAATACATTTTCGAATCCGCAGAAACAAGTAAATTGATTTTTCCACCTCATATAAACTCCTCACAATGGCCTTAACTCCGATACCATTACCTATTCACCAAATTGTTCTCGCATGTACATTTTAGTTTAGTACGATTGACGGAATTATTATGACGCTGTAAATCACAAGCACGGGTACATTCTTTGTCAGCATGCTACAGCTGTAGAAACCAGAGATTAGACAAGGAACGTCTTTAAACGTCTTTGGTAGAAGCAATTCAAATAGGGAGAACTCATGGAGGTGATTTTTTGAAGATTTTTAATTTATTTGTTTTATGATAAAACTTTTATTTTTTGTTTTGATAAGTCTCTTTCCATTGTCAATAACATGAGGTCCCCAAATTCATGAAGCAAAAAATCAAAATATTGTTGCTTCCGGGCCTACGTACCACATGCTGTAAATGCATATTGAAGAAGGATTCCGGAAAACTACAAAACGGAAATATAATGGCAATCATATAACATGGGACATATGTAATCGTGATAATCGAAAATAATATTTTAACGAGAAAATAAATATTTTAACATTATTTTGATTCATGAATTTATGGAACGAATGCATATTTTCAAACATTTCTAGAGCAGTCTCTGCGGCTGCGACTACCGCAAACGCCAGCGCCAGACGCACAGCTCTGAGCTCAAAAAAGCTGTTTCGAACAAAGGAAAGTAGTAAAAAATAAGAATGGAAAGTAAACAGAAGTTTGTTGTGTAAGCCTCTGTTGAAGTATATTGTAAAACAACCATGGAAAATCGTGTTTACATTTCATGCAAAAATGCATTTGCGGGAAAAGTAACATGTGTGTTTTAGATAGACAGATGGCTACAAATGTTGAGTTAGACAGGTGCGTACGCACGCATGTTTGTTAATGCAGAATAAAGTGATAACAATGATAGTTATTTAGTGAAGTAAAGCTATGAAGGAAGAGCATTTTATTCAGCTGCCTTCACAGGCAAACATTTACTCTGTGAGTAAACTTGGAAATCATTTAATTGTTGGAACTGGAGATTATGGAAAAGTGAGTGGTCTGCTTCTTCTGGTTTCCCATTTTATTTTTTCATCTTATTTGGTATTTGACAATTTGTGTGCGAATTCCTTAGCATTTTTTCTATTCATGTAGGTGTACGCACAAATATCCAAAAAGGAAGTTCGAGAAATCCCCCTTCAAAATTTACCTCGTACGTTGTAAACTACATTTATATGAGTAGATGCAGAGATATGGGTGTAACTATTTAGATTTTTGAATTAAATGGTTATCTGCGATGATTTCACCAAATTTATACCAACTTTTACTACTGTTGACTGTAGAGTTTTGTTCATTATATGGCTTTCAGATGAGTGTGATGTAATCGCCGTAGACGCTTATGTAGATACTTTCCCTGTACTGGCCGTAGCGTTTGCACAGGTTATCCCTTTTTTGTCAATATTATATTCCTTTTCTGGAGTTCCAGTAGTAGCATGAACTGTGCAGTTCATGAACAAATAATAATTGAAACAATACTTTGTTGGTATATTTACTCTTGAATTTATCGGGAGTGAGTGATTTGATATTTTGTACTAAAATGTGTAGAAAGTAAATGGTGCAAATGTTGCTGGCTCGATTCCTGTTGGGAAAGGAAAGCGTGTCACTACTCACCTTCATATATACTCTACATGGATTTCATCATCCGATCAAAATTCTCCCACTTCAACCACGTCCACAGGATCTAATAAATCTTTATCTAGAATGCACTTTCAACCAAAAGAAGAATTCCACTCGAGCCAGTTTGAATTCATTGGCCAAAACCATGTCGCATTTAAATTGGATTACTTTCCATTCCATTTGTATCACGTTCCAGTTGTAAAATCGAATGGGAATTTTGTAGGTGAACGTTTTGTAATGGAACGACGTTGAATGAAGCTGAGGCTGAAACAAAAGTAATGAATTTTATTTGACTTATTCCAAAAGGGGAACGTTTTATTACTAAGTGGATCGGATCGAAAGGTTCACGTATATGAATCAGACGACGAATCCTCAACTTTTGTAGAAGTTCCAGTTGGTACATATTTTCCTGAACTAGCACATCGTTTCCCCGATATTATCACTCGAATTCGTATTGAACCTGTGAATGAAGTTACACGGTATCAACTTTTCAATATTTTTAAACACTTACTTTAAGTTATTTTAAGAAGAATTCTAACGAGGCACCTTGAAACTAAATTTTTACACAGGCGCATAACCTTATGTGGACTTCAAAATGGAACGCTCCTTGTATGGATTGTAACCTGTAAACCCCAAACAAAAATGCAGTCAAGTATGACTGAAAGCACTGCTTCAACTGCCACTTCTAAATCTCGTATGAGCCCACAACCTGAGGGCGAGTCCAATTCCAATGCTCAGAACAGTCCTGTTGAGGAGATTTCGGATAAACTCGTAGATGAAATCAAAAACCTCGGGATTGGAGAAGATGGAGACACATTAAGTTTAGCAGAGTCGCTGGACCTTACGTTGTCTTCCAGTGATGAAAATTACGAAAAGATAGAACATACGTATGAGGGTTTAATTACTTCCATCCAGTCGTATCTGGATGGTTTCGAATTGAATATAATAGTGTCTTCTGCATTATCTCCAACTTATGTATACGCGTAAGTAATAAGTAAAATTTACTAGTCACCTGCGTAGTGAAATCGAAAATGTCATACTATTTTCTGACTTTGTCAACATTTCAATGTACAAAATACATTTAATTTCTGACAGAAATTCCTACGAGGAGCGTTTTAAAACCGGTACACCACTCAAATTCAGTTCCAGATGGGACACTGTTCAAGCCTGCTGCGTAGCAGATATAGACATGGATGGTCGTGCCGAAATAATTCTTGGAACATTTGGTCAGGTAAAACAGGATTGTAACAAATATATTTATTTTATTTTAAAAGATACGATCACATACAGAATATCACATATTTGTATGGTCTGTCGATTAAGGCTCTGATGGTTTACAAATATATGGATGAAATTTTACCACAATGGGTAATAGTTTCAAAGAAACAGTTTTCACGAGGAATTTTGGGAATTGAATTTATCAACCAGTTTCTTCACGTGGTAACTTCTCTGGGAATACATGTTCTGGAATACAATACATCAGCCTATTTCACAAACAAGCCTGCAGTTTTAACTGATTGTAAATCAAGACAGTCTTGCAAGTTTAAAAATAAAATTGTTGTATAAATAGTTTAAATAAAATACAATGTCGTTTTATATTTATAATAGAAGAATGTAAAGTACGCTACTATGTAATTACAAAAATTTCAAAAGTATAAATTCGTAAGTATGCAATTTTTATACTGTAATGTTTACTTAATGTACTGTACATACACCATGTGTACGTCTTTGTACCGTACATTCTAGAAAAAATGTTTAGAGAAAATACAAAAAAGCAGTACTTATTGGATGTTAATAAGCGTAGTGGAAAACTTAAACGAACATCCTCGTAGAACAGTAAATATCCATTATCCAGATCCACAATAACATTACTGTTGCTGGTTTGTTTCACATTTAATATATTCCTGAAAACAAGATAAATCTGATATAAAATACTGAATACCTGAAACGTTACACGATATTCACAATGTCAGTATTTAGTTAAATTCAGTACCTGCAGGAGGCAACAACATTCTGAAACCCGAGCTCGACTTGATATTTCATTATTTAAGCTAAGAAGAACATTTGCCATTTGACAAACATTCAGTCGCCAAGCTTTTATTTCCACTGCGCTTGCATGTCCATGCTTTTGCTGAAACAATTTCACTAACTCATCGATCAACTCTTTTCCTCTTGAAGGAAACAAATACGAGAAAACTGCAATCCAATGCGCTTTAAGGCACTTTATACCGCTTTCAACAGTGTATGGAGGTTTCACTTTAATAGCAAATCTCCACCCATCCTTTCCATACTCCTCCACCATTTTTGGCACAATTATCTGAAACAAAAACACTAGGTGTTAATTGCAATATATAAAATTTCCCATATTATGAATGCGAGACTTGCTAAAATTGAGTTAATGATACAATACAGGATTTGTACTAACTGATGTTAAGGTCTGTTGTAAAGCAGTAGCTACAGCTTCAAAAGTTGGTGGATCCGGAGCATGCTGTTGATCTTCATTTCTATTGCTGCCAGCGTTATTACTTTCTTCGACATCCATGGGATCGTCTACATCCATAATATCAACATCCTCTATATAGTCAAGAACCTGAACTCCAGGATTAAGCGTAGAGTGTGATATGGACGGTGTGCAGAATACATTTGATGACAAAAATGAATGATTGATTGCATCAGTGGAAGACTCCAGGTCGTTAAGGGTTTGACTATCGGCCTCACTTTGTAATTTACGGAGGTTAAGTACAAGTCCTTGATCAGGTTTATGTGCTGTAAGACCATGTACTAGTGCTTTGTTCAGAAGATTTATATCGTTTGTTACCAAAACCTGTATAGTGTACAGAGTTAATAGCTATAATTATTCGCTATATAAAATTGAGCATACATAAATAAATTTTTGAGCATACCGCATCAATTTGTGGCAACTTATTGTACTGTATGGCACAATTTAATATAGAATCATCCGCCATTAATTCATTAAACTCCATGCCTATGTAAGCCTCTGTAGCTTTCTGAGCTTTAACACGAGGGTGTCTTCTAGACAGTAGGTCATAAATAAATTTTGAAGCATTCCTAAACCCAGTGGCACTGCGACTATTTTTTTTGTGATCAATCTCCTGTAATACCATCCACGGTAGGATCAGTGTAGCTGGTGGCGAAGAGGGGAAATCCATTTCAAGAATTTCTTTAATTAAATCTTGATTACCTGAAACCAAGTATGCATGCGGTAACATAAGCGCCATAAAAACAGGACGTATATGATCAACTTATTGTTAGTCGAAAATATAACACTATGAATTGTCAGTAATTGCTTACTTATCCAAACATTTGTGTCAAGAACTATTAATAACTGTTTAAATGTTGAAGGTGAAGCTAATTGAATTATATCTACATCCATCGCATCTGCCATATCCATCTCTCTATTGCAACTGCCATTTCTCACAAGTTCTAGGATATCTGGAACCTGCATGAATATAAAAAATACGCTTAATAACAAAATTTTCAGTTTGAATGGCTTGGTTTTTAAGAGAAATTACAAGAAACCATACTTCAGCATAAGCATCCTTTGGAAAAGAAATATTAGTTTCAAATGTTGCAATACTGTCTTGGTTAGTTGTGGGAGACTGGTGAGCAGCAGTCGGAAGATTGACTTCTAACCTTAATTCCTTATCTACTTCATTGCATCTGGTCAGTTTCTCCCTTCCCTTGTTTGCATTGCGAGTAGCTATTTTGGCTTTTAATATGGCCATCTGAGGTGTGTCAACCATAGCATTTTTAGCTAATCCACTGTTTCCTGGTTTATCTGAGGCTAATACTCTACGTATTGCTGATAATTTCGGTCTGGAATTCTGACTACAAGCAACTGAAGTTGAATTTTCATAAACTTGTGTTTTGCGCTTTGGAAGTGTATCATTATTAACGACCTTTTCTTCTGTAGAATGACTAGGACAACGTTTGTTAAGGGACACAGTATCAAGGTCTTCTGACTTGCGTTTTCGTTCATCTTTTTTCAACGTAGATACAAATTCATTCGTCCTGACTGTTTGAGCTTTTGGAAGAACTGCTACTGCAGAAATTACGCTGTTTTTACTTTCATCAGCTTTCTTCTTTGGTATCTTATAAGATGACAATACCTTTGCCTTACAATAATTATCTTGCGAATCTTTGCTAAGGACTGAACTCTCAGTTTCTTTCAAAGAAGGCATTCTAACAGGAGTATCCTTGTTCTTGTTGTCAGCTTTTGTCTCGAATGTCTTTCTCCTTGATTTTCTCGATTTGGCTACCTTTTTACCGACACCTGTGCTAATTCCTGGCGACTCGGAAATTGTTGACTTTTCTTCATCTTCCTGTTGCTTCTGCTTACCGTTACTACTACCATTACTTTTACTCATATTTGTTCTCAACATTTTGTAGTATTTACATTGTTTCTGACGAGAAACAACGATTGTTCCAAATGAATTATTTTGTCAACGATTTGATTGAATTTATTAAATTAAAAAACTCGAAAAATTTGGAAAAATTTCGAAATCTTTTTTAAATCTGTAAAAATACAAAATTCTTTTTTGGAACAACTATTTTTAGTTAGAAAAAACATACTTCACACACATATTTTAACAGCGTTGTTGCATGTTTCAAAAATCATATTGAACTACCCGGACGATCACTAACTACCGATCATCTAACAGTACAACAATCCAGTTTTAAAGAGTTGTTAGCTGTAGTAGAAGATACCACCGTCACTTTATCATTTAACTAATACAGTCCGAAGAAATAAACTCTTATACAAATACTCCATTTTCCTCAACTGATGTCGACACCCCAAATCACATTATTACGATCTGGAGTAATTATTTTGGTCAAATTATGGAGTAATTATTGTTGTCTTTTAGTATAATAATGATAATTGAGATGACAGTAGAATAAAGAAAACACTACAACAATAATTAATTCAGTGCCATAATTACTTAAGTCATTAAATTTTTCTGATTGTCGACCTGCTCAAATTAAATTGTGTAGAAGATAGCACGTGTAAGTGCTCCACTCGAGTTGTTCATTCTATCTGTTCCACTTCAAAACATCTGATATCATACTGCTGCCACTGCTGCGACATATTACGTAGTGTATGTACCTTCTTGTGATATCTCAATCTCTACAAATATATTACGAGTAAATAGAAAGATAATAGTAAGTAAACAATATCATATCCGAGTACTCAACATAGCATATAGATAGGACCATTTGTCCCGCCAAATAAGGCTTGCTGTGAAATCGTTGTTTGTTTGCAGTTGTTTGATTGACTGGCATTGAAATGTGCACAAGCAAATATAAAACTGCTGCTGCGGACGCTGCGGTATTTACATTTACAATGAAAAAATAATTGCAAGAGTTGCATTGCAGTAGTTCGTTGGCAAATTGTAAAACGGATTATAATTAATTACTGTTTTTTATATTACTCGACGTTTAGTTTGTAACTTTGCAATGCAGCAATCGCATTCCACTGAGAGACTTGATTTTAAATAGTTTTATTTATTCTTTAGAAAAAGTTTTAAATATTTGGCACCTTTGATACTGGCAGTTTGCGTTTGGTAGCTTCGAGCCATTGGCCATTTCGATCATGAGCACATTTTCACTGTTTTTTAAAAATTACAGTTACAGTTTATAGTTGGGTAAAAGACTTCGGACTTCGGAAGTCTTTTACTCACTCAATTTTACTCGCGCGACAAAATATTATAACAACGTGAATACAGTAGATGGTTCCAACATCTAAGAGCACAAAAGACTGGTTTGAATGATTAAAATAAAATTCCAAAGTTGACAGACTAATTTTTCACTTTTTCATCCAAATAGTAAATAGATAGTAAATATTTAACGTTCATTTTTGATCCGACATAGTTAAGTGTACATTGTACATAGTGTATGGAGTCATGGAGTGGAGTGTGTGTGTGTGCGATTCGTGCCATATTATTATTATTGCATTAAAGTTAAATTACCACCTGTCACCTGTGAAACAAAGCTCTTATATTTTACCTACGGTATTTTAGCAATATTTTAGCAATATTTTAGCTTATAGCTATTGCGAAATCAGGTTTTTAGAGGATTCACGGATTCCCTTTGTACTTTGGGGGTTGACTTTTGACGTAAAGATACAGTTTTGTTGAAAATTCCTCACATTTTATCTTATAGTATATTTGGTAAAGTGATATGATAGAATTTAAAGGAGAAAATGGCCGATCGTAAAGGATTTCGAACAGAGAAAATGGCATCCTTGGTGCTGTCCATTTTTAAAGGTAAAATGTGTGGTGGCACGCACCGGTATGACTTTTTAAAATATTAAGTAATGATTTGGTTGTAGTTATATACATGTTCTCAGAAGAGTCAGGCATTATTCATTAGTTTACTTTCAGTGTCAGTGACGAATCTATCAAAGTTTTTAATTATTTAATTCCGACAGGGGAAAATTTTGTTGTGAAAGGATTAAGGGTACCTTGCAGAGTATTTTTGAAGGCAAAATGTGCTGACTTGCAGCCAGCATTGGCATTGGAGTCTGGGTCTGTAGAACTTACTTCCACAATTACAGATCCTGAATTTAATTCCCAACTTGCTTGGTCATTAACAAGAAATCAACTCAAAAAGTACTTTTACTATTGAATTAATGTTTTTATTTTTTTATTTTGTTGTGCTGTTTGGTAAAATTTTGGATTAAAATGTGAATAATCTTTTTTAAATTTGTAGTCTGCGTTCTAATCGAAGCATCATTAAGGTTACTTGCTTCGTGGTAGACCGAGATGGAACGGAAACTGAAGTTGGTTATGTTGTAGTGCACGTTAAGGACGCGACCACTTTTGGTGCAGGTGTTGATGTTGACCCAACCAAAGCGGTAATTTTATTAAATTGAACTAAAATTTTACTAATCATTTCTTTGTCTTTCAGGCTTATAATCAAAGTCATTTTCATTCATTATATATTATTTATTTGCTTCAGACGACTTATAATCTACTTGGAACTAGAGATCATTGGAGAACACACCAGCCTGCATTGCAAATGATACTTCATTTGGAAGAGATTATTAAGGAGAAACATACGCAAAATTCAGCAAACTTAATGAATGAAAATACAGCTACTTTAAATCTTCCGTCTGAAATAGAAGGCAATAAACTAGAACAATGTAAAGAAGATGAAGACCGTACAATAAAAAATGCAGCGAAACTTTCGGAAACGAAACTATTGCCTGTAAATGAAGTAAATAAATACGTATGGACTGTTAAGGATAAGTATGGTGTTTTTCAACTTGGGGAATCAGCTGAAGACGACGATCTGTACACTCTAAGTACTACTGTAGTTGCAGCCAGCTATCTCCATACTCTTTGGGACGGTAAAAGTTCCCGAAAACGCACATTTGATAACAATTTTTGGCAAATCAAATATGAATCATATGGATGCGAAATCGCTTCTGAACCGTTCCTTTTAGCCGTTAAGGATCCCAGTCGCAGAACCTTTATTGGAGATAAAGCTACTGCTAGAATTAGGTCTAACGCTTCCTTTTTCTTTCAGTACTTGCAAGATACATATTTGCAGTTTCAAATTATTCGGTATCAGGTAGAACCAGGACAAAAACTAACAAACCCGGAGGTCATGGGTATATGTTTTACCTCACTTAATGGATTAACTAATCCAAAACTTAATCCAGAAAAGCGAGAACTTCTGGTTTGTATGGACGTCATGTCGGAATGGGGTACGCCAAGGGTTATGTCAATGGATCATAAACCAGAAGTTAGAGTTCAGTTGGAGATGGAAGCAGTTCCAAATTATTTCAAACTCTGCGAATCTGTTAAAAAGACTGACAACCATATTATCCATCCTCAGCATATTTGTGTTTCAAATTCTAATAATTATGCTGAAATTGAAACTCGGAATTCTGACAATGGTCACTGCGCCGCTGTTTCAAGTAATGGAAATCAAGTCGTTGAGAGGGACGGTATCAAACCAGTAAGTGAAGATACTGCTGACGGAATAGGTTCTGCTGGTGACACACTTGACACCGATTTTGAGATGGCTAGTAATACTTCAAACGCTCGACGCTTGTTGCAGTTTGAAGATGAAAGCAGACAAAACGGAAGCCCACCTCAGTCT
>JAHZMT010005275.1:0-12144 GCA_027743785.1 Sinhomidia bicolor
GTTACAAACAACAGACTGAATACAACTAATGGTTTCAGTGCAACACCAGATGAGATTGTCTATGACCTTTACGCTGTGTGTAACCACCATGGGAAAGACGTCCTGGGCGGTCATTACACTGGTAAACATATTTTTTTAAACGCATTTGAAAGTATGAATATACAGTTCCTTTACGTAAGCTGACACGAATTTTAAATTTTGCTTGTACAGCTTACTGTAAAAATCCTGTGGATGGTAGTTGGTGGTCTTTTGATGATACCCGCGTCACCAAATTGTCTTCCGCGACAGAAGTCAGAACAGCATCTGCTTATATTTTGTTTTACCACCGAAGAAGCTATCCAACTAATCAGCACGCAGCCCAACATTGGTGTCGAAATCTCTTGAAGAAACATAAATTAGGTGTAACAAAAGCAGAAACAAATGGTATCGATATTTCCAAGAACTCTGTGGAAGAAAGCAATGGAGAGAAAACGACTGTCATGAATGGTCATGCAGAGTCCCCAACCTCTGATGGATCTGACACAGATAAAGATAATGCAACAAGTTACCATAATGAAGCAAGCAGCTCAGGGACGTCGGAGGAAAATTCGGTGCTGGTCAGTGCCGAAAGCAACTTCACTGCACCCTTGGCAAGAATGGAGGAACTTTCACCCTACCTTAAAGAGGTCCAAATAGAAAGTACTGTATGATATGGTACTTGTCTAAGTAATAATATCAATAAACAAGAACAGCTTATTTTTTGTTACCACTCCCTCCTGTGGGTCATTCTGTTGCTCGTGTAGATAAAGACGATAATGTAAATAATTATAGTAATATTTCAATAGGCTAAGCTTGTCTATTTGAAAACGATGCTCACGCTGCCTCAGAGTAATATTACGTAAAACGGGAAACAATATGTAGATTGTAATTTTGTTAGCGCAAACGAATAATCTGCAACGGAGGTTTAACTATTTAATGGTCCTTGTGATAATTCCTGGACCAGACAGTTTCAGTTCATTGTGCTCCAGTCAGACTGTTAAATTATAAGGACCTTGAAAAACATTAGTTCAGATTTTCAGTACTAATACAAGATGAAACTCGCAAAAAAACTGTATCATAAATTAATTTTTGATTATTGTAATCCGTACTACCGTTTTACAAGAACCATATTGTGGTTTATAGCAGCTGGTCATTATACGTACAGATAACTATTACAAATTATTATAGTCTTTTATGTCCAAAGGTATATTGTAGAAAAATAGTTTAATTCGCCACACCGTTTCTATTATATTACAAAGCAAAATACAATAAGTTTTGGGAAGGATCCGTTTTATACAAACAGCTTTTTACTTGACAGTTGACATCTTAAAACTATCGTCTTCTTAACAATACTAAGCCCCCAGTCCAGTCATAAATGCTACCTTAAATATTATCCAGACTGTTACGAGCAGGCAAGGAAAAATATGACCTATTATTAATGTGTAATATATATATATACATTACATGGAATTTGACCAGAACGTTTTGTTTTGAATTTATTTACAGTTAACTTATACTTTAAAACTACTATTATTGTAACTTTGCTCCGACAAAAGATTGAATCCCTGCCCGAGAATCTTAAAGTAAAAATAATCTATCCCTTTATAGATGAAAACCTCTTTTGTGCAGGTTTCAAAATTTCTCATATCTTAGTTATGTAAGAAATATATATATATTTATTTATACAGTGCTCTATAGACTAGATTTAATCTTGCATTGGCTTATACTGTACTTGTTCTTTAAAGCATCTAAAGGCTTTGATTAAAAAGTATATTATAATCATTGGAAATTATCTTTTTCAAAGACATTTCAAACAAATTACCAACATATTCTTCCAGATCCAGACACAATTTTGCATATCCTTTTGAACTTGTCGCTTTTCATATAATAATATGTTATGCGTAAGCATACTTTGTACGTTTTGACTTACTTAGATTTTGTAATTATGAAATGAAACAATTATTATTATTATATATTAATTTGTTTATAAACCTAAACCTTTCCAACCCTTACTAAACGCTATTCCATACAACTTGGCAAAGAAATACTGTACTACTAGCGTTAAAAACTTCAAGCGTAATAATGTACTACATTTCAAAAAATTTATGGTTTATGAATAAAAGCTGCAACATCAAATTTGCAAAGTGATGGATGACCAAGCTCAAATTTGATTCTAATGAATTTCTAATACGATTGATAAGAAGAATGAATATCATCATTATCATCAACAAACAAACAAGAAAATGACATGTATAATATACATGCCTAATGCCTACATAATATATGTAGTTGCAGAAAAATGAAAGACACCAATAAAATGTTGCAGTTTCCCCCACTTCATATTGACTTTATAATAGGTATACATGGAATAGACAGATGGAATTTGTGGGCAACAAACAATCGTCATCTGACTTTTTTGACAAATTATTATGCCGTGCCCCCTGCTCAGCTTCGTACTAATTTCTATCCGTTCAGTGGTATTTGTGTAAAAGTTTTTAAACTGAATAAGATTTCATCATGTGAATTTGTTGCATTAACATATTATTTAGTTACTTCATTGTTGCTAAAAATGGCAGTGTGCGTATGTGTAATTGGAAAGGATGTAAGATAATATGTATAATGTTTATTTATATGCATTTTATTTATAATGAAGACTATAAAGTTCCAGCCTGACTATTGAAAGCTATGAAAGTCCTTTTCGAACTTGACATTCTATTTATCCCTTGACAGAATGGCCCTATATACATGAAGTCTCGCTCCAGAGGTGATGAGGTTACACAAATGTCGGAGCTTACAGTAACGCCAGAACAAGGGCTTCGGGGAATATTAGCAAATACAGAACTGCAATATAATTTCATTGTTAGTTCAGCATTGGATATAATTGAAGAGAGAGTTCTTGCTGGTGGTGCATCTGCTGGTTATAAAGGTAATCCAGGTGTACCTGGAGCAAGTAGTGGACCTTCCTCACAAGGTGGTATGGATGGACAACCCTTGACCACAAGAGAACTTTATTTAGGAGCACTAACCGCACGAGAAGAATACAAAGTGTATGATGTTAACTATGAATATGGAATATAATATGGTTTTCAAGTACAAATCAGATTATATTTTTATAACTTGCTTATTCTTATACTTGCAGATATGGGTACATGACTAATACAAAAATTAAATTTGTGATTGTCATTGAGGAAACTAACATTCCATTACGAGAAAATGATATAAGAACGGTGAGTTGGAAAAGTAAATACATACATAATAGTAATGGAAAAGAAAAAAGTGTTTTATGCAAACAGGTTTTATCATTATTTTTAAACTGCATAAAATGTATATATGTACATATGTGTAGTATACATGTTTACTTCAGAAAGAAATACCTTTTCAGAATAATATATTTTCTAATAGATGTTCCGGAAATTGCATAGTGCATTTTGCGATTTAATGTCAAACCCTTTTTATTTACCCGGATCTGAAATAAAATCAAAGTAAGTGAATGCATAATTTTATGCCTACGAATACGCATAAAATACGACATTGAGTTGTGGATTTTAACCTAAAGATAAAACTTTTTACGTTTATTTAAGACGCTTTGATGCCGTTGTAACGTCGATAATGAGTGGACAATAGAAGTTGCCTCTTTCTCAAGATAAAAAATTTAATTTATAAACATTTAAATAGTATACTCTAAGGAACATAAAGCTTAACAATAAATGGATGCTCTTAAAACTCTCAAAAAAACAAACTGCTCTCTTTCTAGTTAAATAATTTCTAAACCTTTTCCAGGGCCTTTGTCAAAAGTTCAGTCAAACTACTAATAATAGTCCTTGGATCTTCTTCCAAACCAGCCGTCACCATTGCATTTGCAAAGAGCTACATACATAATATGAAAACAAGATGAGTTGCATTTCTTTTCTTCAAGTTTTTGTCGTTTGTAGTATAGAATAACTATAGATGTAAAAAGTAATTTACCTGATCAGCAAGTAGCTTTGCCAGGTTAGGATCTGAATCCTTCAGTATACTCAGTTTTTTAATAAGTGGGTGCCTGTGAAAGTGCGAACATTAATTTTTTAAATATTTTTAAGATCTCACAAGATTTTCAAAATATTAATTTATCAGTGCTGACTAAGGTACTAAAATACTTACGACACACTAATTTCAAATTGTGGTTGCAACAATGAATAACGAACTTCTGGGGTCATTTGCTGTGATTGTGTCCTAATAAAGTGTCTGGCTGCTGCCATTTCTTCAACTGTTACAACACATGGGTGGTTAGCCAACTTTTGTGTAAATTTTACACTGTGAGCACGTCCTTTCAAATTTAACTGCAGCCAGCTTAAGAGACTTTCAGCCTCTGGTTTCGTAAGACCTCCCAAAGCTGTACAGCAAGACAGCAACATTAAGCACAAATCAGAAACTCAACGTACATGATACTTCTATTAATTCACACAATCTTACGAAGTGCATCCATGTCAACTTTTTCTTTCATTTGTCGCATCTCCTTTTCCACTGATGTTATGGACTTCCTGTCAAACTGCCGTAGTTGAATGAGAACCATTTCATCATAGGGTTGAAAGCAATATAAGACTTCCACATTTTTCTCTTTTAGTACTTCAAGGTAAGGTGAGCGCTCAGCCAACTCACGGCTAAAAATATAATGTACTATTGCATTATAAAGCTAAAAGTGGAAACGTAAAAATTAAAAGTTACTGTAAAAATTAAAAATTCATTCTAAGGTATTCTTGTTATAATGTACACAAAATTTGTTGACGAATAGTTGATGATAACATGATTTACCTTAATAACTTGCTCAACTTCAGTGAGAATACCTTCTTTCAAGAAAATGGAGTAATCAGTGTAAAACTTCAAAAATGACTCTGGTTCCTTCTGAGATCTGTCATGGATGAATCTTATTACTCTGTTTACGACCACTGTTCGCAATTTTCTGCAAATAAGTAATCAAAATCAAGACATAGTAAAAGTATTGAATTCTAACTTTTTTACACAGCGGCTAGCGTAGTGTTTGTCTTTACCTGATGAGTGCACTATCTTGCAGTAACTCACGGCTTAAATTTAAAGGAATGTCTTCCGAATCAACCACTCCTATTCATAATAAACAATGGATATCATATCATAAGACAACGAAAAAAGGCAACAATAGAAAACTAGGGAATTTGTCCGATGCGTGAACTATACCTTTCAAAAATCGCAGCCAATTTGGAATAATATTATCAGCTTTGTTCTTTATCATAACTTTTCGGGAGTACAAAGCTACTCCAACCTTTGATTCCTTAGTCATTTCAAAAAGACCTGATTAAAAGAAAAATACAATACTTATGAATATTTTGAGCAAAAACTTGAGAGATGATATTGATTTTCGTGACTTTTTACCAGGCTTCCCGTCAGGGATATAGAGTACGCATCGTAAACTTAATGGCACATCAGTTGAAAAGTGTAATGTAAATCTAGGACGATCATATGCGCCACCAACGAAATTGTAAAATTCATCGTGCATGCTACTAGTTACTGTTTTCGGATCCATCAGCCATAAAGCCTGTGCATCAAATTTAAAAAAAAAGATTTATTACATGCATGCGTTTATAAATTGAGAGTCAATTAACACATATATACTGTAAAATTTATTTACCTGAACTGTATTGATTTGACTACCATTGAGGAAAATAGGATTCCCAACAAAGTTACTATACTTCTTAATGATATCTGATTGCCAAATTTGGAAATGAATATTTTAAAAGTAAATACATTTACATTAACATTCAAAATTAAAGTTGTTTTCTTGTGTACTTACTAAGAACCGTTTCCTCGTCACTAAATTGTCTATGGTCCGTTTTTAGATGCAAAACAATTTTTGTTCCTTCTTGAACGCCTTCTGCCTCTTGTATCTCATAAGTTCCAGTACTAAAAAAATGGTAAAATGTAAAATGCAAAACAAATAAATAAAATTCATAATATGAAACTGAAAGTTTCATTTACCCATCGGAAGACCATTTATAACCAACAGAGCCTTCTTTACTCGGTTTAGAGTATACGTCTACTTTATTAGCTACCATAAAGGATGAATAGAATCCAACTCCAAACTGCCCAATCATTGAATTTGGATCTGATTCTTTCGCCTCCTTTATTTTCTCCAAGAAAGCCTGCATTGTTTATTTAAATTTCAAACGCTATTATAAATCACATAAATAAATAACCCTTGTCGTTTATGCAGTGAATTCCACCGTACCTTTGTACCAGACTTGGCGATGGTTCCCAAATTTTCAATCATTTCATCTTTCGATAGCCCGATTCCAGTGTCCTTAACATGAATAAAATTATTCAATGAAATGGCTCAGACGTGATCAAAACTGCTGAGATAAAATTATTATTTTTTCAAATCCTTAAATTATTTTTATCTACCTGAATAGTAAATGTTCGTGCGTGTTTGTCTGTAGCAAGATGAATTTCCAAAGGGCGATCAGCGGTGGTTAAACTTTCACCAGACTTGGACAAATAACGAAACTTTTCTAGGGCGTCGCTTGCATTCGATATAAGTTCTCGCACAAAAATCTAAATATCCAGAAATAAAATGAGATTTATGTATTGCAACTTTGTTACTTATTTATGTTAACATAAAAAACAAAAGTAGTATGCAACTAATGTATGTACCTCTGATTCGGAGTACAAAGATTTTGCTACAATGTCCAATAGCATTCGAGTTTCGGCTTGAAATTCCCGTTTTTCTGCATTGCCTGTGAAATATTGCAACCAATCGGTAAATACTTGGCTCGATAAATATCAATAATTTAAAAAACAGTTCTTATCACATACCCTTAACTTTTTCGTCATTTTTGATAATGTTATAAACACCATCAATTGTAGCATCAGCATCACCCGTTGTTACTTCCTCCTCTTTGGGGGCAGACGAAGAATAAAATCGAAGAAGGTGGAAACTATTTTGCAAACATGACGGTGGACACCTTCCTGTCACTGTTTTATCCAAACACGCCAAAATAACCGGATGTTTCTGAGTACCTCCTAAATATTCAATGTGAAAGATGTGATATAATCAATCCCAAATGACTAATAACCTGCGGTTTGCGTAAAATTAAATTTACCATTATATGAAAGTCCTCTTCTAGACAACTGCTGTAGGAGCACTCCTTCTCTTACACGTCTGCAATTAGTTAAAACTGCTCTTCCAAACGCCGACATTTTGGTATTCAACTGTCATAAGTTGATGTTAGTCAGATGATGAATATTGATTACTACGTCTTAGGTTTTGATAAGCATCTACGACTAGCACAACCTGCACTCTATTATCTGTTCCAAAATGAAGGCTCCTAAACTATATGGTGTTTTCAATCAACGAATCATGGAGAAAATTAAAAAAAATTTATCACCACTTCGTTCTGTTCTGTATACCGGAGAAGTATTTGACTACAAATTGCAATTTGCAACAACACATGTTAGCAAGAACTCCGCGGTGATATCCAGCAAAAATGGGGCATCGTGTGACACTTCTTGGACAATGTTTATATGTTTTTACTGCACACGGCACGGTACAGCGAACAAACTTGCTTTAATTTATTGAAAATTTTGTAAATAATTTTACCCATCATTAAGGAAATTTAAAAGAATATTAAAGATTTTTCGTTTTATTTTGCGTGTATTACGATAGAATGTACAATGTAGAATTACAAACACAAAAATTTTCTAAACCTAACGTACGTACAAACGGCAAACGTCATTGTCAGTGTCTCGAACCACCGTTGGGGTTAAACAATTTTGTTTTCGAATTTCGTAAACCCAATATACCAAAATTGTTCATAAATCTTTCATATACTTTCCATATCAGATAATACATCCAAAAGCTTTTGGGCATTTTTTTAAAGTTTACCGATTTAAAAAAAATTGTAGTCAAACTTTGTCTGCGTGGAATTTTTACTTTCACCAAACCCTTACGTTATAAAGCGTCATCAATATTATTGATTCAATAACCATAATGAAATGAAAGACAAATACAAAAACTGCAACTTTGCGCACAACTATTAAATTAAGTTATCCTAGTGTAAAGTTACCATTGATTAATATATACTCGGCAAATGATTCATTGGTTATACCATCTTCGGAAGCAATAATCTGATATGTAACTCCGTTCGGCTGTTGAATAGTGATCAGTTGCTGATTAAAATCTTGCTCAGATAATGTTGACGGTACATGTTCCAACTTGAGTACTGCTTGACCATTTGTATCTTCATCAACCTGTACATCAACAACATCCGCTGGTAACAAAATCCCAGCTGAGGTTCCAGCCAAGTTTGCGCTTGATAATGAAGTGGTAGAATGTGGAAAGTTGTGATTTTGTTGATCACCTCCAGAAAGATGCGTGACTTTTACAATATTTTGTCGCCTTTTTGCTTTATTTTCTACGTGTATCAGCTCATGTCTGCGCAATTTACTGCTGTTTGTAAAGCTCTTTGAGCACATTGAGCAAGGGTAAGGTCGTTCCCCAGTGTGACTCCTAATGTGTATTTTTAACTGACTTCCTCTTGTAAAGCTCTTTTGACAAACTGGGCACGTGTGTGGTCGTTCACCGGTATGTGAGCGCATATGGAGTTTCATATGACTCATATGAGTGGCACCATGTCCACAAGTTTCGCAGTGGTAGCGATACTTTTTCTGGTGTTGAGTTTCTCTGTGGTACTTCAAATTTACAGGTGAGGCGAATTTCTTATCACATTGATCACACTTAAACTCGGCAAGATTCAACTCTTTGTGAGTAGTCTGGTGATACCGCAAATAGGCTGGTTGACTGAACGTTTTACTACAGAGCTCGCACATATAGGGTCTTTCCTTGGTATGAGACTTTTTATGGTCACGCAATCGGTGGTAACGGAAAAAGCTTCTTGCACAGAATTCACATTTCAAAGGAGCCTTTCCAGGATGATTTACCTCTACATGTACCTCAAAACGACCTTTGGAGATAAAGGCTTCTTTGCAGTTATCAATATTACATTTGAACGGTTTTTCACCTGTATGATTACGATAATGAATTTGAAGATCAGAAAAGTTTTTAAAGAGTATTTTGCAAAAGTCGCATTGAAATCGCTTCCGTCCACCTGCAATAAAAACCACATTTTTATATACAATACTCTTACGGTAATGATCTATATAAAACCAAGAACATACTTGCGTCAATTTTAGCATCCTTTGGTGGATGCTCTACTTTTCGATGATGTGACAAATCCTTTAACTTTGAAAATTTCTTGTCACAGCCCTTACATTCATAACCTTGTTTACTCCCTAAAACAGACAACAAAATTTAACTTTTAAAATTAATATTTTTTAATATAAAACTTACATATTGGTGAGGTTAACCTTACCTTGATGTATTTTTAAAATATGTTGTTCTCTTTTCTTCAGGTCTGTAAAATATTTGGAACATTTATCGCACTGAAATTTGATCACCTCAACTTTCTCCACCTTTGTTTCCACCTTGACATTCCCTACCCCAATATTATCAACATGCTGTTGCAAACTACTTTTCATTAAATTTTGTCCATCTTTAGCCACACTTTGTTTCAATTCCTCTCCACAAACGTATGTTTCTTTTTGGACTCCTCCAACAGCCTTTTTTCTTTTAATAATCATTGACGAAGCATTGAGCTTATTTTTGCCTTTAAGTAGTTTTGTAATATGTTTTTTCTTTGCAGATTTCGTATCCAGATTTTCGACATTCTTCTCGTCAAATATGGGTTGTATACCATCAGACAAGTTATCATCAATTTCCCTTTGCTCCGGTTTCGATTCTATTTCCGACTTTGACTCGGCAGGTACAACTACTGATCCTGATTCATTCAATTCTGGATTCTTTCCACTGCATTGTGCGATCTCCACCTTGATAACATCGTTCGGTATAACTTCTTTCGCTGAACTGGTACTTGGCTGAGGATCTGAAATATTATTGGGGTCAAATTTCTTTTCCACTTCCCCATCCTCCTCTCCGTTTTCTTCGTCACTCATCATAAAATAGCGAGGTCGTTTAACTACCCTTCCAAATGAGGACTTGCGAGATGATGTCTCCTTTAGCGCTGCTAATGCCTGGGAAGCAGGAACGTCAACCCCTAACATTGAAGGCCGTATTTTACCCGGTTTTCTTCCACGCTTCTTGTGGGGAAGTGTGCTCGAAGCAGCATCTATTAAAAATGAAAAACACAAACAAATGCAAATTGGTAAGCAAATTTTCCTCTTCAAAGTAAGTTTAAACTTTCGTAACATTCAGGTTAGATGATAAATCCTCAAGTACCTTTCCTAATGTAATTTCTAATCCTGTTTACAACATGTACTATTTCAGTAAAGTTGACATCTTCCTCAATACTGCTGTAATAACTATTGCCACAAACTTCACTTCTTTTATGCGCAACAACAACTTTATCTTTGAGTGAATTGCGAGCTGCCACCAAAGATCGTTCCAGCTCTTCCATTTGTCGATGTAATGTCCGAATACGTATCACATCTTCAATGCAGCTATTGCAAAGCGGTGTGCGAAAGGTACACAGAGTCGTTTCAGTAATCGCCAAATGTACATTCACATTAAGCAAATTACAGAAGTCAAGCAAGGTTAACTTTTGTTCGGATGAACCTTCTTTTTCAGACGTTACTGATGCTATGCTTCCTTGTTCTCCTGACACTGATGGTGCCGGCAAAGCAACCTTTGCGCAGGTAAACTGTTTTTGCAACAGCTGAAGACACACCAAACAGGTGTTTTTTGCTGCCACAGATTTTTCATCGGAGGTAGTAGTAGGTGGCTTATCAAAACATTCATTATGCTTATCTACTACTACTGGCTCTCCGATTTGAGGGCTTTTAACCGATTTATCACCAATCTTCTCCATTTCGTCACAAGTGATTCTGCTGCTGCCAACAAGCACTAACAGAACAGCGGCAACTGGAACAATACAAAGTAAGACCCTTGATTGTTTCAGAGCTCATTTTTGGGAGTTTACTGTCACATTGGCATTTAGTAAATAATTATTATTACAAATTTTGTAATACATACCGTGCAACTACTCGACTGCCCATCAAAAATGCACTTTTCCTTTTATCTTTTTCTTGGATCACGTCATATATCACTCATTTTGTCTTGATGATTGCCCCGAACTTACTATTAAAACCGGAAAACAAAAAACCCACCAGTGTGCTTTTTAAAACGTTAATGTAAGGTGCTATTAAATACTGGTCAAATAGCGTCAACTGAATTTTTTCGCTGATGAACGATGAAGATTGATGATTAATAATATTAAAAGTATTAAAACATCTTTGATGTCTTTCGTTCCCCTGATTCTGCTTTCTGAGATTTGGAGATCGAGTTTACCATATGAGAAAATATAAAAACAAAAACAGCCTGTTAAACTTGCCACAGTTTGTACACTTGCCCCAGCATGAGAATAGTATGTGACGAGGGACGACTGTACTCGCTTGCTCGAAGTTTTAGATTGAACAAAGACCAATTTGTCTACCTCTACCTGCAAGTGCATACTTCTATGCATGTAAATAATATGCACATGTTTATCGAGCGTTTATGGAACATTCAAGGGTTATCTATCAAAGCTCTGCGTTTGAACAGAACACAAACCACACCACGGAAAAGAACACACTATATGCGTAACCACAAACACACCACAAAAAATAACAACCTGCCCATTCACCACAAACCACACCACTTGAAAAAACCACACCACAACCTAGATAAATTTCCGTATTTCGAAACCACACCACACCAACCACACCACCGACACATCAGAATTCTTCAACATAACTGTACCTATTCTTTAAAAAGTTCTCGGGGTCAGAAAATTATTAGTTTATTTCATTCATACAATCACAATTAACTTAAATTAAAATTAATCATCTTACCAATCGCGATTGCTATTTCTTTTAAATAACTACTTCACGTAGATGATTTGGACGCTATTTTAAACGGGATATTAAATCATCACAAAAACAAGGTAATTGTTCCGTAGTTTCATACAGTGATTAAAGGCATAGTGCGACAATTGGCCGTAGCCCTGCCATCCCGGCTAACATGTTTTTAATTGGCCGTAGCCCTGCCACCCCGACTAACATTTTTTC
>JAHZMT010005276.1:0-15501 GCA_027743785.1 Sinhomidia bicolor
TCCCCAAGCTTTTTTTCACCCAGGCAAACCCATCTACCCTGTTAAGCAGCGTTCTCTTCATTGATTCATTAATTCACGTTGACAACCCTTGGTGCTGACAATAAAAATATCAAGAGTTGAGCTAAAATTGATTTTAATAATTTGGATTGTAGTTGGATTGAACACGATAGTATCTTTTACGAAAACTTTTTCAATGATGCTCCATTTAACAACTTTGCCAAGTTGAAAATTGTTGATCTTCATGAGAATTAAGGCTGAAAGTTGTTCTGAACTTTAAAATGCAACTTAAAAGTCATCCTATAATAGCTACTATCACTTTATATCGGTACAGGGTGATTCAAAAAATGTCTGTAAAATCGTAAAATATGATTTCTGCAGAATAATGAATAGCGATTCGAAATCAGCAGAAGAAACTGAATTAGACGCTATATCTCATATGTCTGCACGTTGACTACAGATGACAACCTTCCCTGGTCAGTGAACCTATGTACACACACATTTTCTCGTTATATAAAAAGCTTACTGAATAAGTGAAAAAGTCAGATATTGTATGTTTGCTTAAATTGGAAACTACGTAGAGTATAGTCCATGTGCATAGAAAACATAGAGACCATATTAGAGTAAACGTATCAAATGATCATTTTGTGAAAATACTGTGCAAAGAGGCTCTTCCTTCTCTCATTCATCTTTCTTTTGGTTGTCTCTCTTCTTTGCCAGTAGCAGTAGCAGCAGTGGCATCCGACTGACTGAACTTACAAAACTTTTCTCCACACTGTGATTTATTGACAATTTCTTAAACCGCAAAACTACCATAAAAATCTCACTTTGGATGAATGAATAGTTGCAGTTGGTTGATGGTGCAAGCAAAGTTAAGCATTGTTTTATTGAGAAGATGACGAAGAAAAAAAACCAAACTTCTTTTATTGTCATTTTATCATTTCAATCAGGTTTACAAATACACGAAGAGAATAATAGATTGTACATACAACAGATTCGTAAATGGAAATCTATTTTTATAAATGTAATATTAACTCACGTCAGTTTTTTCCACAAATATGTTAACTTCTACAAGGTGTGCAGATTTGGTTGAAAAAAAGTGTGCAGCTTTTTTATAAACACACTGTTAAAATGTTTTTGTTAAAAGAAAAAAACATTTTATTTTATTTTATTAGAGCTCGCAAAATGTCATATGAAAATCTTAAATATAATCAATCATGTTTTATTACAAAATTCAGTGACGTTTTCTAAAGTCATATTCATAACTTACAATAAATTAGCAGGTAATAATGACCTGTATAATTTAGAGTGTGGCGCTGCTCCAAAAAAGTGACGTTGGTTTTCAATAATTTTGTTATTGTGCCTTACTGCTGCCTACCACTTTTTAAATAAAGACTACTGATCAAGAAGTATCCAAATGAGTCCGCGTTTTAGCGAAAGATACTTGACTAGAAGTATCACAAGGTTCAAAAGTGCTTGGTGTTGTGACTGCAATTGACCCGTTTTCTAAAAAAAAAACAAAAAAAAACATTATAGTAATAATAATATTTCATAAGAAGTCCTGGTTTTTATTACCAAGTCATTATGACTTCCTTTTCCTTAATATCATTTCTAATTTATTTTTTAAAAGAGGCTGTAAAATTAAGGGGGAAAGAGACAAGTAGTACTCTTCATTTTTATTGATTTGATATCATCATCAGTCAGTCAAATTATTATTACACAAAGTTCTTTGCTATACTTTTATCGTGAAAAGGATGAACGATTAAGGAAGAAGCTGTACTCATCGTCAGTGCAGTTCAAATGTTCGAAAAGGTTTTTTAACCGAAATTTGACGAGAGCGAAGCAGTACGTGATGCATAATACTATACCACCCTTTTACACTGTTGTACCCCAGTACCCAACATTGCTGCCTTTTGCTTTTTGTAAAAAGAACGGGAAAATTGGTAAAATTATGGACTTTTCCGTTCTCTTTCTTTCTCACCCAGTTCCACAGAGACAATCTGACTAGAGAAGTGAAGTACAAGAAGATAAGATTATCTTATTATAGAGAGTAGCAGTGTACCCCCTATTACAATGCAATGATGCCTATGTTAACCTAGTGCTACTGGTTGTGGCGTGTACATTTGTATGTACGTCTCATAGCGGTGGTGGTGGTGGTGACGGTGGGAGGAAACACAAACTAGATTTTTTTGGCAATTCAATTGTAGATAACTCAGCAAAAGAGCTTAATAGGTTGGAGGAAGTTACAATTCATCATGTTCTTTACCACTAGGACGACCACATGACTGTAACTGAACAACACACACATGAAATTCCAAATAATATCTATCTATTCGATTTTTTCTGCTTTGCTTTGCATTTAGGCGCCTTTTTCATCCACGTCTCGGTAACTTGCTTGCAGTTGTTACTACTAGTGCAGTGCTACTGCCACCACTATCACTTTACAGTACTCCCTCATTCGATTTCTCTGTGATAGAATTTTTTTCCCTCGTTTCCCTCTCTGCCATGCACTGGTACTCCACCACTATTTCTTTCACGTTACTACAAGCTGAGTGTCATATATTGTATTACGCTTCTTCGTTCCCAGCAACTTTTTGTGACTTTTCGAGTCCTTGACATGTCTGACACTGGATGTTTGCACAGAATAGGTTGTATGTGTTTGTATGTATGTACCTATATGTGAATGAAGCGGTGTGGAAGTAGTAAAAAGGAGTTTTATGGGCTGACAAAATGTACGTAAGGATGAAGGCATGCTCTCTTTGGTGGTAAACTGGGAATCCACGACGAGAAGCCTCTAATTTGACTTCCAGTCTTGTGCCGCCGGATGTATGCATCCTTTGGTAGGGGAATGTACTAGTAGTAGTAATGCACCATTCGTTTTTCCAGTACATACAATAAGTTTGCTTCTCCTATATGTTTACTTCAGGGATTTTTTCAATAAATGACAGCCTCTTCTTTGTGTGCTATAGTATATATATAACACACAGCACTGCTTTCTCTTTTGTTGACCAAATAAATCTTAAGAATGAGACCCACTTTCTCTCCTTATTCAAGTTGATTTAAGTTTTTAGCAAAAGTATTAAGAACCCTGAGTTATCAAGCAGGTTATATAGCGTTGTCATTGTTAGACAAAAGTACTTATACCTCCACCCTTGCTGACGCCGTTGTTGTAATAAGCAAACTTGCATTTGCTAAGTAAAACTGTACTTCTATTCACTGCAGCTGTGTGTGTGTGTGGAAGAAGGTGCGCTATAAAAAGGATACTTGCCTCAAGTAAAAAGTAGGAGCAGGCCGAGTTGACGTTTACGATTGTCATTTGATTTATTTTGTCAGTGAATTGGAAACGGGCATGAAATCCAAGCCCATCGTATCGATCATTGGACTTGAATGAGAGGCGGAAGAATCGACCATCTGAACGGACACTAAAGGGGCGAAATGGCTCACGCCCACAGAGGCGACGGTACTTTGGACCCTCCATGGGCATATGATTCGACAACTCCACATAGTCATCCCAGTCTTCTTCGCACCTGTAATAGTAAGGTAATAATAATAACAATGTAAACGCAGCATTCTCAGTTCTGAAACTCGGCCGAGAAAGTTTTCCGTTGCTAATTAATAACATGATGCAAGATTTTTTTCAAATATAATTTTAACAGCAATTGTTATTATTAGTTCAAGGATAAAGCATAAAAAATATAGCTTTTTGTCTACCCCTCTATTTTTCTGCCGCAAGCAAAGGGACTAGACCTCGTTGGACAGAAAAAGAGGGAGAGAAAAAAACGTAAAGAGAGGACAAAAGGAAGCTTTTTTACGATGTAAAAGCTTTCACATTCTTTTACGAGAAAAAATACAATTCAATTTCCTTCTCTTATACCATATTACACTATATTTGAAGTTAAATGAAGGTCTACTATTGAGGAAATGAAAATGAAAAAAATGGTTAATAGAATGAGTTAGATGTACAAGGATTTGGATATGGCAGGGGTGGTTTAATACATGAATACATGTTATTATACCCGTATCGCTACTAATTATATACTTGTAATGATATATAGTGTAACATGAGTTTTATAGCAACTTACGGAGGGAGCCCGAGCACTTCAAAGCGATCAAAATAGATCTCCACATGGTCGCCTTTCATGTAGTTGGCCAGCTGGCGGCCATCTGTAACTCCCAAGTCTATTATAAGAACATCAAACATTGAACTTGATACACGTGTATACAAAAATATTTATATGTACATACATTGCATTATTGCATACTACACGCATATATTTTTACTGCATTTCTTTTCTTCCAGTCTCAATGAACTTTTCAAATTCCTAATTTTTATCTGTGCTCACAATAAATATCGGCGCTAATAAGTGTAAAAATTAATTAAATTTATTTTCATGACAAAGCGACTATTAAATCCCGGCTTATTTGTATTATATTCAAAACCATTACAGTCGTTGTTTGCATGTGTAAATGCTTTTAGAAACCACTGTTACAGTCCCATCTCCGGGTTATGGAGAATTATTGAAAAAATTTAGCATTTCTGACTGATCTTAAAATTATGCAAAAGACTGCGAACAGATTTGCTTATTTATAATACACTTCACCCGGATTACAGTACTTGTGTAATATTCATATATGCATTAGACTGAATTCCAAAATGAGCGGCATTCTAATTCCCCCTAAAGCAAAGTTGTAAATGCCGGAAGTATATTTTTTTTGTAAATAATTATGTACATCAATAATCCACCAACAGCAACATGCTACAACGAACAGAAATGCTGACAGAAAGTATTTCTATTAATACATTTGAGTAAATTTACGTGCGTAATTTTACGACATCAAGAGATGCAAACGAATTGAGAACTTGAACATGCTTTCTACTAAACATATGTATCAATATCAATACGAATACAAATGCGAAATGGAAGCTAGGTATATTTCAAGCAAATCATGCCATTATCTTTTATATTATTTATGTTGAATAAAAACATCTCTCTTTTTTCCTATCATTTTGCCACCAGGAATATAAAAGAATCCAAAATACGATTCTGACCAACCAACCAATAATATTATTATAATAATAAGAAGAAAAATATAGTTAAATGTAGAGATACATGTTTAGCGATAGCCATTTTCTGCTGAATTTTTCTGTTAAGAATGTAGAGTAAATACCTGTGCTGTGGATTTGTTGGATAGATTTGGTACTACAAAATAACTTGGTTCTTTGTTACTGAAGGTGAATGATTTTTGGATATTGTATCCAATCAGCTTTAAGTGACAACCCAACAATCATTCATTTGTTACTATTTTTGGTTTAGTAATATCACACCCAGGCAGGTAAGGGTGACTAAATGTATGAATAGCCCTCGTTTACCACTAGAAGAATCAATCAGGAGACGAGAAGGAGACGCTTCCAGAACCTTCTCAACTTCAGCGGGTCTATTAGATTTTTACTGTCATACACCTTATAATGTTAGTTAAATGATAAGCATTGTTTGTAGACTTTACTATTGACAAAGGAGACAAGAGATTGTATTTCTGACTTGTCTGCCGAACCACTACGTTTTTGAGAGAGCCTGAGAGAGCATGTCTGTGTAGGTATTGCTGCTCATGCTTAAAAAGAAAAAATAGATATTTTACTAACAGTGGAATTTACAAATTAAATTAATTGAAGTTTTAAATATTGTGAATAAAATATTGGCTT
Organism: Sinhomidia bicolor; assembly: GCA_027743785.1. Taxonomy (NCBI): domain Eukaryota; kingdom Metazoa; phylum Arthropoda; class Collembola; order Entomobryomorpha; family Entomobryidae; genus Sinhomidia; species Sinhomidia bicolor. The sequence goes on from JAHZMT010005276.1 coordinate 5,699, forward strand.
TCGTTTAAAAACCCCTAATTCCACTAGTCTTGCACAAGTTATTTAGTCACCATCTCATCGGAACATTAAATATTAAATTAACCAACTATTCTAACCAAATTCTAACCATCATAGTCTAAAATCACACATGAACAACCCACTCGACAATTTCTGAAGTTTCGAACTTTTGAGTTAAATTTCTTCATTTTCATGTATGTAGCAGTATGTATGTATGTATGTAGCAGCCCATTGTCTCGTAACAAAAAAGCTATCGGTTGCAAATCTTTCTATATAGCACATGTTCGTCCTGGATAATTTCATGTTTTTCTAGTACATACGTTTCCTCAAGGAAAAGAATATTTAGATAAAAATTTCATTTCATTTTAATGGCATAACTATGTACCATCAACTTTTTCTCTTCTACCCACATTCTCCCATCTGAGAGAAACACATTTACAGGAGAGTACAAAAAAACGCTCAACGAGAATTATTTAAAAACCAACAACAAAGACCATTCTCTAAACCTATGGCACTTACTTTCAACGAAAAAGTATTGAGCATAAAATCCGCGCACAGCCGGTGCAGTTGTGGTTGCCCTTGCCCGGAACTCCACAGTCATCCGATGACCATTGGACATGAGATTTGGAGGTGGATTAGTACCACAATGACGAAGCAACTTCCTCTCCTCACCGTTCACGTACACAAACGCGGCTATGCTGTCAGCGTACACACATCTGTTAAAAATACACAAGAAAAAGGAGTAAAACACTGAGCCATTATTTTTATAGACGAGCTTCTACTACAATATCCTTTCTAAACTGTAAATATGCATGTGTGCTTGTCTGCGGATTCCCATGTTCTCTTTCTACCGTACCACGGTACCACTTACATAATATACATATTACATACGCAATAAAATGAAAGCACTGAATGAATAATATCGGGTTGATGTTGCTGTTGTAAAAAATATAAAGTAGTAACCATAAGAGGCACACAACACACACATAACATGGTCATGATTATGATGCTGATCATCGTCACAGCAGTCTACTTTTTTCGAGGTGGAAGACAACATATACCGTGATCCTTGTAAGTAAAATGGATTGTTATCATGTCGTACAATAACACGATGGGAGGAAAACACACATTCAAGTAAAATAGCTTTCGGCTACAGATAAACATAATAGAGGGAAAAAAGTTAGAAAAACGTAGAGAAACATCAAGCAAGTAGTTGTGTAAACGGTTTGAAAATAGGGGTATAGCTAAGATTGGAGAAATAAATATCAAAAAGCACATATATATGTATAGCATTACAACATATATGTACACAGAAGTAGGCAGGCATGCATGCTTATTTCAGAATGAACATTGGTGGTGCTCGTGTTACCCCTCCTGTCCCGTGTTCACTCCTCTCATTCCTTCTTGATTCCTTCAGGCAATTTTCTCTTTTGTATCCTATAGTCCGTCTTGCAACAAATGTAAAAAGCCATCATGAACATCATTGTCATCATCATCATGCTTTGACATGCTCTTTGTACTTTCTACAACTGATGATTTGGGTGCATTTCTGTACCAAGGAAAAAAAGAAATCCTATTCTGTCTTCCAACAAATTTCACCAATGTTGAATGCTTCCATAAAATCAAATACTCCGACTTTCAACACTAAAAAGGAAAAACTACCAGTTCTTGTGTGGAATAAATGGCGAGAAGAAAATACAAAAAACACATAATCGTAAAAAAGTTTTTTTCTAAAAAGTATATAATAAGTTTATGTATGTTTCTTCATCTTTAATACCTATTCATAAATTATGGACAAACTCAAAAAAACATGATAAAAGAAATTGCAACTGGTCTAAAATGGTAGTTAATGATTTCCTAAGCTTGTATTATCTGTCTGTGTCTTGTGTAGTTGTTTGTAACTTTTAAACAGTAACTTACAATTTTCTTCCATTAGGGGACGTGAATAAAAAAAGTATGAAATAAAATGAAAAATAATATTTTGAGGTAGGAATTATCATAACGACTTGTGACCTGCCAGTTCCTAACTCACAGATAGCACCTACAAAAGAAAGCAAGCAAAACCGATGCGCTGTCACTCTGCCATGGATTTTTCCACAAAAAATGTTGCAAACTTACTCAGATTCATGGTTTCCTTTTTTTCTTCGCGTATTAAGTTCAAAGAAAGAGGAAAAAGTACAACGAAACATTTTACATTAATAATGATGATAGACATATAGTAGTAGGTATATACACACATATGTAAGTTTTAAAAAGTTCAATAACGAATAATAACGATAGTATTCCACATTCATAAATGAATTCACAAAAGAGCAAATCAAATCAACCCGGCCGAAAAGATCTAGCTTTATATGTAAAAAAAAGTTTTTTCCTCTATGTTCACGTACCATCAACATCATTAGCAGAGAAAAAGGAAAAATTATAATAACAAAGAAAAACAAAAAAGTATGAGAAAGAAACACAAAAAAACCTTCTAGAAAATTCCACGTATAAACGTTGGCCATAAATAATACATACATTAACATATATTGCATTGTAGCATTAGCAAAAGTCTATCCGTACCGTTCTAATTATTATTTGCAAGATAAAATTTAATTTTACTGGAAACATGATATCTTGAATAATAATTACAATCGATACTTTCTCATAATACATTCTCATACTACTGCTTTTGTAAATAAAAAACGGTACGTCTTTTGAATTGAATAATCATAAGCCATTGGTTTCGCCAATAAGTACCATATGGCGACAATTCAAAAAGCTACGAGTTAACCATCGTACTCTTATCAGTTTGTCAAATCAAGCTCTATTCTATGTACCTAGTTTCAACAGGCAATGTAACAAAAAAGCTGCTTTTGACTTTCAGAAATAAATAATCTTTAATGTTGAACTTTTGTACGTTAACAATAATTTTTAACCGTTTTTATTCTAAGCAAAAAGCAGTGATAAGAAATGATGTCTTGTACGTTGGTACATACCCGCACAATGTATACTCGTACATGCTTAGAAAATATATTCCTGTAATTTTTTAAAAAGTACACATTTCTCTGGATGGCTTGCTTTTTAGCCTAAAAAGTCGTTACTATTAAGCCGCTATGCAGTCATGCATGTAAGTATAACACTGTATTATAAAGTTAGTTTTTTGCCAATCGCAAATGTAAAAGTTTTCTTTTTTCAGTCATGTGCGTGTGGGTAGGGGTTGTATGGTACCATACAGTCATGAAATATTCAACCATGAACAAGATATTCTCAAAAGCTTCTTTCTGCTCTTTCACTCTAGAAAGTTGAACAGTTATATAGCCAAGTAATCAACTAACTTGTTCATTTATATATTTTTTTAAATCCACTACTTCTTCCACTACCGCTCACATTATTACATTTCAGGTAAAACAGTAAAGGGCGTCATCATGACGGTGATATCTAATAATTTCCTCCTTAATCATCCTGATTTACTTTCATTGTAGCAGTACAGAAAGCCAAAAGCTTTATTTTTAGGATTGTGCAGCATGTACATATGTATATATGTAGCCCACGCTTTCTCTCAAGGACAAAACAGCTCTTATACTTGATTTGATTTAAGAGATGAGGAGACTGGGGTGATGTGCCGTAACCCCACAACGGTTCCAAACAACTCAACTTTCCTTCTAGAACTAGAGTACAAGTAAACGATACTTGGACGTTGCACATAAGTATATCATGTTTTTTCTTAAATATAAAAGGTAAAAGAGGATAATGGAACTAAACCTAACTTGCAACGAGTAGCAAAAAAATGTACATCCCTACTACAACAGAAACAATAAAAAAGTTCGACGTTGCAATACATGCTATACATATATAGGGTTTGCCCTTGCTTACCTTTTTACCTACCATGTTTCGCCGATAGGTTTTTTCAGGCATGGGATAATGCAAGAAGGATTGACTTTGTATAGGAATGTATCTTATTACTACAGTCTTTCATAGTTAAAAATGTATTTTTTGCAGTTTAATTTTTCTTGTATTTTCAGGACAAAGTTGCTACTACAGTATATTACCTATATGCACATATGACTCATGTGAGGATGACTTACTTTCTTTCCGAGCTCCCACCGGGCGCCATCGCTTCTTTGGAAAGTTGCTTAAAGATCTTGTCATTGTCCTTGATAGCTCCCTTTCTTCGCCGTCTCTCAGCCTCCTTTTCTCTGTAATCTGGATTAGTATAAGAATAATCTGAGATCTTATTTTTTGACGAAGACGACCTTTGTTGTTGCTGTCCAGACTCATCCTCAGTCCTACCACCATTTCCGCTCTCTCCGTCGTTGTCCTCGTCTTCCTCCTCCTCGGGAGGAATATTAAAATTAATCGCTTCTGAGTGGTGAAACACGTCAAAGTCGACAAAAACAATGTGCACCTTCTCACGTCCGTGTCCGATAAACTCAAAGCGACAATGTGCTTTCGGTGGATATGGATTGGGAAAGTTGGGCGTTGAGAAACTTCCATTTCGTCCGGCGTCACTGCTTATTACTTGATTGCATTGCGGAACTAGCAAAGAACAAAATACAAAAGAAACAATAATTCAAATTATGGTATACGTGCCTACCTCACAGAAGTTGCCGTATGTATTTCTGACAAATGCTGAGTGAAATCAGATATCAGTACAACTTCAGCAGCGTACCTACATAATAGCCTTAAACCTCTTTTGACATTTTGATCTTATCCATTTCCATTGTCATTTCTTCTTGAGTCTATTTCAAGAAGTAATTCATTTTTTAATCCTAAAACTCACTTGGAAAGCTTTTTTCTTCAAAGCACAGTCGTTGAAAACGCCGGAATGCGGTCAGTAAGTGAAAGTACGAATACTATCATCACCACTAATATCCGATGGAAAGAAAGTCATAAAATACACTGTTGTTTTTTTCACTTATAATAACGCTCAAGCCACCACCACAATCATCATCATAGTTGTATGTAGTAATCAATCAATCATTTTCAATGGAAAGTTATATGACGTGTGTTCACTTCCCACGTCTTTCTTGTAACCGTTTTTATTGCTTTTCCCCCATCTTACTTTCATTTTTCCTTACGAGAAATATTGAATACATTTATCTCACATAATATTATTATTGCTCCCGTACTTGTGTAAAAGCTATTGGGCGACCTATTATGATGCATTTAACATTTAGGCAAACGTAATACATAATGCAGTTTTTAAAACCATGACTGGTTCATGTCTGTCTGCTGCTATTGCTACTCCTACTAATAACTACATATTTCTCTACTACTTGGTTATTGGTCGCATTTACAGCACCAGCAGTTTTTCAACCACCATCAACAACAACGACGGTCAAGATGATGATGATGATGACTGACTGTTTTTTTCTTGAGTTGTTAGACCGCCAACGATGACGTGACAATCAGGATATGATTGAAGACTCTGTGTGTTCGCTGAAAGTTATGATGACATGTAATAAACTAGTAGGCTACGTATATGAACCTGTTTAGATACATTTATATGTTGTATAACTTGTATACTATAAATATCACACACATACAATACATATATACATGCATATTATGTGTATTCAACCGGAAATATCTTTTTAGTTGCTTTCGTCCGTCCGTTACACTCTAGACAATATACTACTACTAATGATATTGTAAAAAGTAGAACATAAAAGCATTTATTCAACTTCTTCCGTTTTTTTCTCTCTCTCTCATTCCCTCCAGAATATTATATTCTGCATGAAGCCATTTGTCATAAAACAATTGGAGATGGGCAAAGTGGTGCAATAAAAAGGAATAAAACTATAAGTGAGTAAGCAAGAAGCATCGTATCTCTTGCTAAAAAACTTGATGATATAACTGTACGCATAAATGCTAAAATGTTCTAATAAATACCTATATAAGACATCGCGTCTGGTGCCGGTCGTGGTATGTTGAAAAAGAATAACCGGAGAAGATAAATGAATAATATAAGCAAGCGCATTTTGAGACTGATATGGGTGATTCGAAAAAAACTACAACAATTTCACATATATTTTCAGTTCTACCCCGTTTCTGCAAGAAATACGAAAACAGTTCTTACTTTCGATTTTCTCTCAAAGCAGAATACATACGTAATAATATGTATACTCAATATAGCGTTCTATCATATAGGATCTTTTTGTGTAGTACATAAGGAGTTGTCAAAACAGGAAAAATTATTGTGGTTAAAGTAAGAATTTGCCAGTTTTTGTGTCATTCACCATGGTTTCGTCGAATCTCTAGGAAATACATTTTCCCAAAGGAATATTCTTTTTTTCTCCTCAGTAAAAGTAGTATATATAGAAGTATATCTCCACACAAAAGTAAACCGTCAGCATACACACATACATCTAAATACACACACCGTAATAAAAATAAATTAAATGTATATAAGAGAAAAGTAAAGTATTTCTCTATACTGCTGCTTCTAGGAAATTCATACAGTGAGTTAATACAAGGGTAATTGAGTTGCTATATTTAGGTAGCGTAAACGTAGCACATCGCATCGTCCTCCTACAACATACCAATATTATAGGTATCTACTTTTAAATAAGAAACTGTTCTCAGCATAGCACAAACTCACAACGCACAAATCTTACTGATAAAAAACTCGAAAATTCTTTGGTGATTTCCTGTTAAATCTTGAAAGTAAAATATTGGGGAAAAGAAACAGCAGAAATAAGAGAAAAAGTGATGGTCTTTTTGTCTGCCCTTCTTGTTTTACTCTTCTGTGCACTATCAAAAAGATAAGAAAAAGCGATCGAGAAAAAAGTACCTAAATAAAAATGTACTGTAACTGTAATAGTAGAAGTACTACACAGTGCTTACATTTACAGGGTTGCTTGCTGCGTTAATGTGGTTAAACATAGTACCAAAGAAAAAGATTGAATGTTGGGGAAAAATTTATTATTTTTCAGGTCGTTTTTCAGTTATTTTCCAACTTACTTTTTTACTACTCACCTAGCTATTTTGTAACATGTCGTTTTCGTATATTTTTTTACTTTTTCCAAAAGTGGTAAGGAAGGAAGAAAGAAACGAAGATTAGATGAAATGAAATCTTCAGTGTTTTCGAAATAATGTGACCAATGTCAAGCAGAATCGCATTAAAAGTATCAGTAACGTATAGCTCGTTTGTTGGACTTGGCTTTTCTCAGTGGACAGTAGGTTACTAATAATAGTGAAAACTTGCCCGGCTTCGCTTTTTGTTTCTTGTAATTTTTTTCTTGGTCTTGCTGTTGTATCGGGTTCCCTTGATAGGTATTCAATTTCTTTTTTGTTCACTGCACACGTATAAACCACTATCATTCAACTGGGAAAATTACATTAATTATTTATCCTACGTGTTCTCATGTCTTGTCATTTTCCAGGCGATTGTATGTAGCAACAGCAGGCATTACTGCCACAACCGTACTATTATTGTAATATTTGAACTGTAAAATAAAGGACAACGAAAACGTTACTTTCCGGTGTCATCCACCATAATGATTACAATCAAGACGATAGCGTCATTGGTTGCGGTTATGCAAGAGGGTAGAATCAGAATGATGAAAGCTTGCAAAAAACGAATGCGAAATGAATAGGTATATATAGAAAACTTGGCGGAATGTATATATACGTTCCACCAAGTCTAAATCACGTTTCAAATGATCAAAATCTTTTTTCATTCGTACAACTGTGGCAGCTATATTATATGGCAGCTTTCACAGTAACGTACAAAATTGCTAGACTCTAGGAAATTCCATTACTTTACTTGCATGAAATAAAGACAAGGATTTGAAAGGTACGTAAAAAGCGAAATGAATAATTTGATAGTTTTTACTTCAAGGTCAGCATACTACTTTACTACGATCAAGTTGATAGTCGTGTACAAATGGCTGTCGGTACATAAATGAATGATGTGTAAATGTTCTTTGCGAAAAATACGTAAAATGGAGTGTAAGTAAAATCACCCCATTTTCCAAACTTTTAGCTAATGTATCGTAACAATAAAATTTTTTTTACACAAGCCTGCATAAAAATAACCTTTTCTCTTGAAAAGCAAAAAACTTTGCTTTTTATCAAACGATTACAAAAAGCCGATATGTACATTATCCTTTAACTAAATTGAATTCTATAATATGATAACTCATGTAATAATGTACAACAATGTGAATTGTAAGTGTTCTCGCTAGAGTGAGTAATTCTTGTTGTTCATTTGTTCGAAAATAAATAAAAGATAATTTCTCTTATATCTTATATATAAGTTGTTGTATGGTTGTTTGTACGTAAAATACTTTTTACAACATTCATTATGGACAATGGTGTAAATATCTATAATACTTGAAAATACGACCCTACAACATCTTACAAAAATATAAGATACAATAAAAGACTGGAATTGGATCCCAGGACAATACTTCGATTTAATAAATAAAAAAGACAAAAAAATAATGACCATCCTAAATAGAACGAAACAACCATCTTTTTTTCCAAAACGAGCCTACGTTCCGAATAAAGTGGATGATTAAATTGATATCCGAGAAGTGAGCATACACATTGGCTACACGTATATATACTGTCTGTCTGTTCGCATCTGCTAAGTCACTTATTTCAGTTTTGCAACTTAACCCTCAAGCGGGTTCCACGAAATATCAAGCATCCCGTGTCCTCTGTGTCAGTTAACTTTATCAACTACGCAATATACCTAACGCTTATCGAAAAAATAAGAAAACGTGAGAAAGAAAAAACGAGTTTTTGAGCCCTTCGGCAAAAAATTACTGAGAAATACACTCCTCAATTTTTTTTGAGAGATGACAAGTCTACCTATTTTAAAATTACTCTCTGGGTTTTCAGATAAAATTGAGAGTATATTTTGAAAACTGCCACAGCAGTGAGTATGTATTTTGGCTATTAAGTTAACCATTTACTTGCTCTACTTTCCCTCAAAATACACATACGTATTTGACATAAACGACCAGTACAAAAAAAGAGAAAAAAGAAGCCTAGTTCAATTAAACTAGACATAAGTATTGCGATAACCTTATCAAATAGCGCATCTTTTCCGTAAAGCAAAGTCACAGAGATACGGTCATATGCTTATATAGAGTACAATACGAACATACATAAACCACAGAGGATGCGGTTCATTGATATTATTAAGAACATTTATTATTGGGTCATCTTCCTTTTCTTTTCAGAAAGAAGAAAAAATCTTTGCCAACGAACAAAATACATTGTTCTTGTCCGCCAACTTTTTTTATTGAATGATAAGTACACCATATTGAAGTACAATGTAGGGCAGTCGCATAAAAATAGTATATAGACGCATACAAAACCCTCAAGTATTGTTATCATTATTATTATTACAGTGTCGGCCTTCGTGTCTTTTAAAAATGTTTTTCTAGTTGTTTAGTTTAATTGAGCCACTAGTTTTTAGACAATTTTTTTCTATTTGAAAACAAAGATATTTACTGAACCAAGAGGCAGCGTTTGGTTGCAAGCGTCCATGCTGTAGAATGATTTCGGTCAAAAGTGGCAGACAAAACCGCAATGATATCATTCCATCATCACCATTTCTTCTTTTCCTCCCGTCTTCACAAATCTTCCTCGCTCATCTGTTGGCTCAAGTCAAGAAGCTTAGTCAAGTAATAAATAGAAAAAACTAGAAAAAAGCTCAACTTTTTTTCATACTATTAATGCTTCTTTTTTCTCTTTTATGTAATTGTTCAAATATATAATAAACCCGGCAACGCCAACACGTAGCAAAGTGGCAACGCCATGTGATTTTGAGATATTTCAGTGTAAAATTAGGTGTAATTAAGCGAAAG